>JBBPBX010056750.1:12500-20000 GCA_038048925.1 Garcialebias charrua | reverse complement strand
AGGAGCTGTGAAGTGTGGGTGTTAATCCTGGAGGTGGCAGAGCTCCAGAGATGAGGAGGCCGGGATGGCGCGGAGCGTGTCCGAGCAGGAGAGCCTCCGTCGGACGCACGAGCTGTGAAGTGTGGGTGTTAATCCTGGAGGTGGCAGAGCTCCAGAGGTGAGGAGGCCGGGATGGCGCGGAGCGTGTCCGAGCAGGAGAGCCTCCGTCGGACGCACGAGCTGTGAAGTGTGGGTGTTAATCCTGGAGGTGGCAGAGCTCCAGAGGTGAGGAGGCCGGGGTGGCGCGGAGCGTGTCCGAGCAGGAGAGCCTCCGTCGGACGCACGAGCTGTGAAGTGTGGGTGTTAATCCTGGAGGTGGCAGAGCTCCAGAGGTGAGGAGGCCGGGGTGGCGTGGAGCGTGTCCGAGCAGGAGAGCCTCCGTCGGACGCACGAGCTGTGAAGTGTGGGTGTTAATCCTGGAGGTGGCAGAGCTCCAGAGATGAGGAGGCCGGGATGGCGCGGAGCGTGTCCGAGCAGGAGAGCCTCCGTCGGACGCACGAGCTGTGAAGTGTGGGTGTTAATCCTGGAGGTGGCAGAGCTCCAGAGGTGAGGAGGCCGGGGTGGCGTGGAGCGTGTCCGAGCAGGAGAGCCTCCGTCGGACGCAGGAGCTGTGAACGGTGGGCGCTGGTCTGGAGGTGGCAGAGCTCCAGAGATGAGGAGGCCGGGGTGGCGCGGAGCGTGTCCGAGGAGGGTGGCCCTTCGTCGGACGCACGAGCGGTGGAAGTGGGGTCATCCTGGAGGTGGCAGAGCTCCAGAGATGAGGAGGCCGGGTTGGCGCGACGCGTGTCCGGGCAGGAGAGCCTCCGTCGGACGCACGAGCGGTGAAAGCTCATCCTGGAGGTGGCAGAGCTCCAGAGATGAGGAGGCCGGGTTGGCACGGAGCGTGTCCGAGCAGGAGAGCCTCTGTCGGACGCACGAGCTGTGAACTGTGGGCGCTCATCCTGGAGGTGGCAGAGCTCCAGAGATGAGGAGGCCGGGTTGGCACGACGCGTGTCCGAGCAGGAGAGCCTCTGTCGGACGCATGAGCTGTGAACTGTGGGCGCTCATCCTGGAGGTGGCAGAGCTCCAGAGATGAGGAGGCCGGGTTGGCACGGAGCGTGTCCGAGCAGGAGAGCCTCTGTCGGACGCACGAGCTGTGAACTGTGGGCGCTCATCCTGGAGGTGGCAGAGCTCCAGAGATGAGGAGGCCGGGTTGGCGCGACGCGTGTCCGAGCAGGAGAGCCTCTGTCGGACGCACGAGCTGTGAACTGTGGGCGCTCATCCTGGAGGTGGCAGAGCTCCAGAGATGAGGAGGCCGGGTTGGCGCGACGCGTGTCCGAGCAGGAGAGTCTCTGTCGGACGCACGAGCTGTGAACTGTGGGCGCTCATCCTGGAGGTGACAGAGCTCCAGAGATGAGGAGGCCGGGTTGGCGCGACGCGTGTCCGAGCAGGAGAGCCTCTGTCGGACGCACGAGCTGTGAACTGTGGGCGTTCATCCTGGAGGTGGCAGAGCTCCAGAGATGAGGAGGCCGGGTTGGCGCGGAGCGTGTCCGAGCAGGAGAGCCTCTGTCGGACGCACGAGCTGTGAACTGTGGGCGTTCATCCTGGAGGTGGCAGAGCTCCAGAGATGAGGAGGCCGGGTTGGCGCGGAGCGTGTCCGAGCAGGAGAGCCTCCGTCGGACGCACGAGCTGTGAACTGTGGGCGTTCATCCTGGAGGTGGCAGAGCTCCAGAGATGAGGAGGCCAGGTTGGCGCGGAGCGTGTCCGAGCAGGAGAGCCTCTGTCGGACGCACGAGCTGTGAACTGTGGGCGTTCATCCTGGAGGTGGCAGAGCTCCAGAGATGAGGAGGCCGGGATGGCGCGGAGCGTGTCCGAGCAGGAGAGCCTCCGTCGGACGCACGAGTTAGCGTTCCCCCTGTCAGGTGCACAAGGACCACAGGTTGTTAGTCTATTTTTGGTTGGAGCACCAGCACCACATCTTTTTAGTTGGAGCACCAGGACCATGGAGGTCTGGGCGGCGCGGATCTCTGGTCTTAACCCAGGGAGGGTGCTTAAGTGTGGGTACGCAGGTTCGCCTGGTAAGCCAGGTTCTGGAGGTGGCAGAGCTCCAGGGATGAGGAGGCCGGGTTCGTGGGGAGCGTGTCCGAGAAGGGGAGGGTGCGTGGGACACGAGACTTAAGCCCTCCCCTGTAAAGTACCATAGACTGTTAGTCTATTTTTGGTTGGAGCACCAGCACCACAGGTTTTTAGTTGGAACACCAGGACCACGGAGGTCTGGGCGGCGCGGATAGCTTGTCTTAACCCAGGGAGGGTGCTTAAGTGTGGGTCTGCAGGTTCGAACGGTGCGCAAGGTTCCTGGTTCTAGGCAGGGAGGGGGCTCCGGCTGGGGTTTTACCCGAGTATGGAGTACCGAAGGCGGGCATGTTTGGCACTGGGGGTCCGCCGGTTCTGGACCTCCAGGGTGCAGGTGGAGGATCTGCAGCCAGGACCAAGCGCTCCCTCCCTGGGTGAAGTCCCAGGTAGCCCCCCAGGGTGCGTACGGACCAGGCTTCCCCTAACTCTGTGCAACCCATTCCCTAACCTGTCCCCTAACCCTATTTAGGGGACGCGTTTTGTACGGCCGTTGGAAACGGCCACGCAAACCGGGGGGTGTTGCGGGGAAACGGTGGGTGGCAGCCGGGTCCGGCGGTGTGGGTGTGTGGTCTGGGTCCCCCCCGAGGCATCGGACCAGGATAGACGGCCAGGGTGTCCCCAGGGAAGTGTCCAGGGCCTGGGACATGTCCCCCGGAGGAGCGAAACAGCTGCCCGGGGCAGGTTCACCTGGGTGTGGGGGGGAGACGGTGGGTGGCAGCCGGGTCCGGCGGTGTGGGTGTGTGGTCTGGGTCCCCCCCGAGGCAGCGCCCCATGATAGACGGCCAGGGTGTCCCCAGGGAAGTGTCCAGGGCCTGGGACATGTCCCCGGAGGAGTGAAACGGCCGCCCTGGGCACCTTCTCCGGGGTGTGGGGGGTGAGACGGTGGGTGGCCGCCGGGTCTGGAGGTCTGGGTGTATGGTCTGGGTCCCCACCTATGCAGCGCCCCATGATAGACGGCCAGGGTGTCCCCAGGGAAGTGTCCAGGGCCTGGGACATGTCCCCGGAGGAGCGAATCGGCCGCCCGGGGCAGGTTCTCCGGGGTGTGGGGGGGAGACGGTGGGTGGCCGCCGGGTCTGGAGGTATGGGTGTATGGTCTGGGTCCCCACCTATGCAGCGCCCCATGATAGACGGCCAGGGTGTCCCCAGGGAAGTGTCCAGGGCCTGGGACATGTCCCCGGAGGAGTGAAACGGCCGCCCGGGGCACCTTCTCCGGGGTGTGGGGGGTGAGACGGTGTGTGGCCGCCGGGTCTGGAGGTCTGGGTGTATGGTCTGGGTCCCCACCTATGCAGCGCCCCATGATAGACGGCCAGGGTGTCCCCAGGGAAGTGTCCAGGGCCTGGGACATGTCCCCGGAGGAGCGAATCGGCCGCCCGGGGCAGGTTCTCCGGGGTGTGGGGGGGAGACGGTGGGTGGCCGCCGGGTCTGGAGGTATGGGTGTATGGTCTGGGTCCCCACCTATGCAGCGCCCCATGATAGACGGCCAGGGTGTCCCCAGGGAAGTGTCCAGGGCCTGGGACATGTCCCCGGAGGAGTGAAACGGCCGCCCGGGGCACCTTCTCCGGGGTGTGGGGGGTGAGACGGTGTGTGGCCGCCGGGTCTGGAGGTCTGGGTGTATGGTCTGGGTCCCCACCTATGCAGCGCCCCATGATAGACGGCCAGGGTGTCCCCAGGGAAGTGTCCAGGGCCTGGGACATGTCCCCGGAGGAGCGAATCGGCCGCCCGGGGCAGGTTCACCTGGGTGTGGGGGGGAGACGGTGGGTGGCAGCCGGGTCCGGCGGTGTGGGTGTGTGGTCTGGGTCCCCCCCGAGGCAGCGCCCCATGATAGACGGCCAGGGTGTCCCCAGGGAAGTGTCCAGGGCCTGGGACATGTCCCCGGAGGAGTGAAACGGCCGCCCTGGGCACCTTCTCCGGGGTGTGGGGGGTGAGACGGTGGGTGGCCGCCGGGTCTGGAGGTCTGGGTGTATGGTCTGGGTCCCCACCTATGCAGCGCCCCATGATAGACGGCCAGGGTGTCCCCAGGGAAGTGTCCAGGGCCTGGGACATGTCCCCGGAGGAGCGAATCGGCCGCCCGGGGCAGGTTCTCCGGGGTGTGGCGGGGGAGACGGTGGGTGGCCGCCGGGTCTGGAGGTATGGGTGTATGGTCTGGGTCCCCACCTATGCAGCGCCCCATGATAGACGGCCAGGGTGTCCCCAGGGAAGTGTCCAGGGCCTGGGACATGTCCCCGGAGGAGTGAAACGGCCGCCCTGGGCACCTTCTCCGGGGTGTGGGGGGGAGACGGTGGGTGGCAGCCGGGTCCGGCGGTGTGGGTGTGTGGTCTGGGTCCCCCCCGAGGCAGCGCCCCATGATAGACGGCCAGGGTGTCCCCAGGGAAGTGTCCAGGGCCTGGGACATGTCCCCGGAGGAGTGAAACGGCCGCCCTGGGCACCTTCTCCGGGGTGTGGGGGGTGAGACGGTGGGTGGCCGCCGGGTCTGGAGGTCTGGGTGTATGGTCTGGGTCCCCACCTATGCAGCGCCCCATGATAGACGGCCAGGGTGTCCCCAGGGAAGTGTCCAGGGCCTGGGACATGTCCCCGGAGGAGCGAATCGGCCGCCCTGGGCACCTTCTCCGGGGTGTGGGGGGGAGACGGTGGGTGGCAGCCGGGTCCGGCGGTGTGGGTGTGTGGTCTGGGTCCCCCCCGAGGCAGCGCCCCATGATAGACGGCCAGGGTGTCCCCAGGGAAGTGTCCAGGGCCTGGGACATGTCCCCGGAGGAGTGAAACGGCCGCCCTGGGCACCTTCTCCGGGGTGTGGGGGGTGAGACGGTGGGTGGCCGCCGGGTCTGGAGGTCTGGGTGTATGGTCTGGGTCCCCACCTATGCAGCGCCCCATGATAGACGGCCAGGGTGTCCCCAGGGAAGTGTCCAGGGCCTGGGACATGTCCCCGGAGGAGTGAAACGGCCGCCCGGGGCACCTTCTCCGGGGTGTGGGGGGTGAGACGGTGTGTGGCCGCCGGGTCTGGAGGTCTGGGTGTATGGTCTGGGTCCCCACCTATGCAGCGCCCCATGATAGACGGCCAGGGTGTCCCCAGGGAAGTGTCCAGGGCCTGGGACATGTCCCCGGAGGAGCGAAACGGCAGCCCGGGGCAGGTTCTCCGGGGTGTGGGGGGGGGAGAGGGTGAGTGGCCGCCGGGTCCGGAGGTATGGGTGTATGGTCTGGGTCCCCACCTAGGCAGCGCCCCATGATAGACGGCCAGGGTGTCCCCCGGGAAGTGTCCAGGCCCTGGGAGGGGTGAATCTGCCGCCCGGGGCACCTTCAACGGTGGCTCCCCGGGGCTAGGAAAGTGCCAGAAACACCTGCCTAGGATCGTTGCGAAGGTCTCGCCGAGACCTTCGCAACGATGCAAGCCCCGTATTTTTAGCACGTTCCTAGCCCAAGTTAGCGTTTTGAAATTACAGGTAGTCCTCGACTTACGCCAGCGGCGCCTCATGGCTCCGGTACCCATACGGGTGACCCAAGCTGTCGTGTGATGCCTTTTTCTGGGGCTCGAGAGCGAGAGCTTTCCAACGCAGCGAGAACCGCGTCTCTACGCCCTTCCTAGCCTGAGATATATGCGGATGGACGAGCCGCTGCGCCTGCCGTATTGTCCGCATACGAGGCCCACCCTCCGATTTTAAAATGGAGCTACGGCATAAAACTTGACCTCTATTCACATCTACGGACTGAGCCCGTTCCAACCCGACCCTCGGTTTCCCCGTAGCACGAACGGCGGGCGAGATACGGGCGTCTAAAGGTCCGTTGTCAAACGGCCACAACTTCGTGAAAAATTGAGCTACGGCGTAATGCTTGACATTTTTCCGCATCTACGGACCTATTGGATCCAAAGCCGACGGTCGGCTTCCCCGTAGCACCAACGGCGGGCGAGATACGGGCGTATGAAAGTCCGAGGTAAAACAACTATTTTTCAAGCGGCCGTATCTCTGCCATCCGACGGGCTACACCATAAACCATGCCGTTTTTCCGCATCGCCAGACCGAGACCTTTAATTTGGTATGCTCCTTTTTACGATAGCACCAAAATTGAGAGAGATACGGGCGTTTAAAGTCGAAAAACGGGCGAAAAGTGAGCGTTGATGGGTGACCCAAGCCGTTCTCCGGGGTGTGTGGGGGGGGAGAGGGTGAGTGGCCGCCCGGTCCGGAGGTCTGGGTGTATGGTCTGGGTCTCCAGTGAGGCACCGGAGCAGGTTAGCCCCCGAGGCTGGCCCCCAGGCAGGCTCCAGGCCCTGGGAGGGGTGAATCTGCCGCCCGGGGCACCTTCAACGGTGGCTCCCCGGGGCTAGGAAAGTGCCAGAAACACCTGCCTAGGATCGTTGCGAAGGTCTCGCCGAGACCTTCGCAACGATGCAAGCCCCGTATTTTTAGCACGTTCCTAGCCCAAGTTAGCGTTTTGAAATTACAGGTAGTCCTCGACTTACGCCAGCGGCGCCTCATGGCTCCGGTACCCATACGGGTGACCCAAGCTGTCGTGTGATGCCTTTTTCTGGGGCTCGAGAGCGAGAGCTTTCCAACGCAGCGAGAACCGCGTCTCTACGCCCTTCCTAGCCTGAGATATATGCGGATGGACGAGCCGCTGCGCCTGCCGTATTGTCCGCATACGAGGCCCACCCTCCGATTTTAAAATGGAGCTACGGCATAAAACTTGACCTCTATTCACATCTACGGACTGAGCCCGTTCCAACCCGACCCTCGGTTTCCCCGTAGCACGAACGGCGGGCGAGATACGGGCGTCTAAAGGTCCGTTGTCAAACGGCCACAACTTCATGAAAAATGGAGCTACGGCATAAAACTTGGTATTTTTCCGCATCTACGGACTGAGCCCGTTCCAACCCGACCCTCGGTTTCCCCGTAGCACGAACGGCGGGCGAGATACGGGCGTTTAAAAAGCAGTCGAAAATCAACTATTTTTCAAACGGCCGTATCTCTGCCGTACGACGAGCTAGACCAAGCAGCTCGACACCCATCCGCACCGCCAGACCCAGACCTTTAATTCGGCCTGCTCGGATTTCCGTTAGACCGAAAATTGAGAGAGATACGGGCGTTCGTAGGCCAAAAACGGCGAAAAACGGGTGTTTTTTGACCCGATTTCAAACGTCCATAACTCGGTGAAAAATCGAGCTAGGACGTAAAACTCGACGTTATTCCGCATCTACAGACCGAGAGCTTCAATTCGGCCTGCTCGGTTTCCTTCTAGCCCCAAAATTGGCCGAGATACGGTCGTTTGAAAATCGACGAAATCGACGAACCCTTGGCCTGAAAAAACGTCTGAAAATTTTGACGTTTCTCAGGCAGGGGTTTTCTCTACTTAACGTCAAAC
>JBBPBX010056749.1:10660-22663 GCA_038048925.1 Garcialebias charrua | reverse complement strand
TGGCACTGGAAGATAGGTTTTTGTTTCACTTCCTTTCTGTAAGAACATTTTAAGATTATTTACATTAGCAGTCTCAAAACTTTACATGGCAACAAGAACAATAAAACAAGTACCGGTACTATCAAATCAAGTAGATCTATTTCTTTGTGAATATGTTTATCACTAGGATTAAACCATTAATTTAAACAGATCCAGAGAAGGATGGTAGTGTAATGTTGAATTCTTATCACTTTACTGCTTTTTGATATATCAACTTCATTTATATTTATTTCAATATAATGTTCCCTTTATAAAACCAATTATATTGATTAGAGCTCCAACTGATATGGACATTTTGGCTATCGCGAATACAGATAATGGGAGGGGAAGGCGACCGACAATAACCAATATAATGGTTTCGAGCTTTGTCAACCCCAAAAATCTTAAGAAAATAGTGAGTGGAGCGGGGCTTGTTTATTATTCACAGCTGTTAGCAACCATGAAGCTAAGCTATACCTAGTCACATTTACAAGTGGTGCACTGTTCATTATAACAGTTCCTAACACAAGTTCACATTTTTTATCCTCCACTATTAAAATGATAAAGTATGTTACATAAATATAAATTAAACAACGAAACAACCGTCTCTGTTTATTGTTTAAACAGTCACGTGTGCTGAAGGCCTAATTAGTATCGACTGCAGCACTGTTTGGTTTATGTTTTCAGATAAATTAATATTTCAGACAAACAATGCATTTCAGCGATGACGACAAAGATAATGTTACTAACACTGATGTATGTTTTACCTCTACATTAGATTTGTTGTTCAGGATGAAGTTTCAGAAGGCAATAGATTATGATTATCTAAATGTTAGCTTGTTAACTTGAGAGGCACGTATGACAAGTGGGTTGGAGGATCGAAGACAATTTATTATTGTTCATTTGTTTTATATATCAGTTAAAATAAACTTACCATGTTCTGTTCAGCAAAATACACTACACAGTATTGCTCCCTGCTTCATCTGTGCTGTACATTAAAGTGAAACTTAAGTGAACAACAATGAAATGAAAGTAGTCATGCACCCTTTGCTGGATACATTGTACAATTGCAGCTGCTTCCCAGCATTTTAGGAGTGAAAATTAAAGTGCTTACATTGGTGTATAATGAGACAATTATCAGTGATGCTGATAGGGCCGTAAATATCTATATCTGCCTAAATTATCAGCCCTACCAAATACCGATATATCAGTCAGGCTTTAATGTTGATGTTAAAATGACACAAACAGCTAGACTAATTGTATGCTGGGAGATGGTCCTGTTCTGGCAATTAACATCTCACACATTTAACTTATGCTTTAAGTATGCATGCATGTTTTTATTTTATTTATTTATTCACATTTTTAACAAAGTTCAAAGTGCCAGTTTGTCAGAGTTGGTTCAAGGGTTTATTATTTTATGACAGCCAATACTTGACAAAGCAAATCATTTTCTTTGAAACTGGGTCCCTCTTCAACCAAAACCACTGCACAAATAGGTGGTTGTTATCCCTAACTTTGAACCCCTTCACGCGACCCGACCCACTTGCAGGGTTCCTGAAATAGGAAAAGCCCAATTTCTACTTATTGCTGTTTGTTTGTACTTGTGTGAGAGAATAGTTTGAAATGCTGCTTTGCTTCCACTCTTTGAGCTTTATTTTGTTCAAAGTACTGCAATAGTAGACATGGAGAAACACTCAAATGCAAAAAAAAAAACTATACCAGCTGTTGGATCTTAATGTTCGTAACAATGCTGAGGTGGTAGCATGCACTCAGCAAGCAGACAAAAACAGTTGTTGACATTTCTGCAGACAAAGAACCCCAAAAACACTCAACTTTTGAAAATCCTTTAAAATGTGAAATCTGTCATTTTATCGAGTACGTTGTAGTGTTTTTGTTCTCTTCTGATGTCAAACATACAAAGAACCATTAACAATCAACAACTCACTGTGCAAAATGTTTATAATAATTCAGCATCTCCTTAATGTCATATGTTGAGGTTCACAACAATGCTCCAAACAACTAGTGACAATAGTAGTTCTTCAGCTTGGCAGCAGTTTTTATGTTGAATTGGAACCATTTTCTGGAGAGATGCACTTTCAGAAGCGAATTTAAGACGTCAACTTCAATCCGAACCAAAGAGTCTTCTTATCGGAGTCATCAGGTTGGGATGATGTTTAGAAATCCACAATAAAAGCTCAGACAGCAATTTTCCACATCATAGCCTTATAATAGGTCTTTTTTATTAAGAGTTAGAATAGGTCTCTTTTGAGAAAGGCTATACTTTTTCCTTTGATTGGAAAAACTCCAACTTTATGGCTTCAATTATTAAGACCTTCTTCACCTGGAACTGTGACCTGAATGAGAGTACCATTTAATGAACAACCGAAGCAGACTGAAATAAAACGGTAGCGCCAAACAAAAATCATTTGGCTCTGTGTATCTTCACTAAGTGAATTACACACAGAAGCATTTCTTTAATCCTACACATAATAGAATATTAGAACAGATATCACTGATAAACTTAGAATCTGTGTGGTCTTTCTTTTTGTAGCATGAAAATGGAAGTATGCAGCTGTAGCTAGGATTACATTTTATCTGAAAAAAAAAAAAATCCTTAAACCTTTCTTGAAGTGTATTGTAGAGAAGACTCAGATTAGGAACAATTAAGGCTCATCCAGTCAACTCTGCCCACTGTTTATTTATTTATTTATTTCCTCTCTCAGATTGAGTGATGCCTGCAGCTGTTCAAGTTCAAGAATCTTTATTATCCTCAAGGGGCAATTTGTTTCACAGTCAGTAGGCACACAAAACATCAATACTAGACAAGACATTAAGACATTAAAGGTCCACTGACATCATCTTACAAATTTGCATGAAATGATAGAAGATATATATATTTTATCATTCAACTATGTTCGTCTTTGCAAACAAAATGATAAAATAATAAAAATTCCTTCCAAACTGAGTCTAAAATTAAAAACAGCTTTTCTCTCTGAAAATTCCGACTACAACGAATGCAACATTTGTGACGTAGGGAGCAGGGGCCTCATGTATCAACGGTGCGTACACACAAAAACCATGCGTACGTCACTATCCACGCAAAACTCCGTATGTATCAAAACAGAACTGAACGTGGATATGTGCGCATTCCCACGCCAGCCCCAGAGCAGGCATACACACGTTTCTGTGGTTTGTGTTCCTTTGGTGACACCTACAGGTGATTCTGGAAACTGTTCATGATGGGGTAATAATGATTATTTCCACCCAAACACACATGATGAACAATTATTACATCCACATGGACGCAATCAGAATACAACCTGCAAAAAATATAAAAAACAGAAAGACTGAATAGTTCTGCACAGCTTAAATTCTTGTTTTTTGTTCATTTTTAGCTGTTTTAGCAGTTGAAGAACGTGATGCATGATGGGACAAGACGACATTCCTCTGTTGCAGGGTATATTTAAATGAAAACAACGTTTGTCTTTATTTTTAATTCATTCCAGATTTAAAGCTGCAGTATGTAGCTTTTTTTATGAACATATTTCTTCACTCTGTCACTACCTCCTGACAGACTGATGTTAGCCAGGTAATCTCTGGAAAAAAAAAAAAAAATATTGTCCCCTTGCTTCTCCAGGTGGTAAATAAGCATTTCTAAAAAGAAAAGGTGACCCACCATTTTCCAGCCAATAAAAACAGAGTTTGTAACCAGCCAATAAAAACAGAGCTTGAATTTGAATCAGCCAATAAAAACAGAGCTTGAATTTGAAATTCAACAGACCACAAGGGGGCAGAGCCACATATGGCTCTGAGGGGGAGGGATCAGAATGCTTTGCCTGTTGAAAATATTTCTAAGTGCTGCAGTTCTACAGAAACTGCATACTGAACCTTTAAAGAACACAAGAAAACTATTTTTAAAAAAAAACCCACAAGAAATCCTCTTTTGCCTTCATTTCATGTATTGTTTCATTTCATGTTGTTCATTCTAAATAGTTTTCTTGTGTTCTTTAAATCTGGAATGATTAAAAAAAAAAAAACGTTGCACCATGCGGGATTCAAACTCATGATCTTTGGGACGAAAGGCAGGCACGCTACCCACTAACCTATTTAGGCATGTTAGAATAGCTTGGTCAACTCTTCATTTAAAAGTGGACGGTTTGTTGTGCGCTGAGCGTGCCAAACAAAACCTTTTTCCGTGCCTCTCTACGTCACTCAGAAGTGTCTCCAGTTCACAGTCCGTGAAGTTCCTCTTTTTTCCACGTTTCGACATGATTTGCAATAGAGCAAAGACGACATTCCTAACGTGCAGGGCATATTTAAATGAATTTGCATATTTATATGGAGGCGTGTCAAAGGCGGAGTCGGCCACTCTCTCATGTGCGCTCAATTCCACGTTGATTGTGATGTACAAAAGGAATGTGCGTGGATACCGGCGTATGCACAGTTTGATACATCTGGATTTTTTTGTGCGTACGCAGATTTCTGGATTTGACCGTGCTGCACTTTTCAGTAAGAAATCCACGCAAGTCTTTGTACATGAGGCCCCAGGACCTTCAGTCTTCGTCTGCCATTAACACATATTCATTTTCAGCCAGATCGCCTTTTTTTTAACTTGAAAAATGCCGGTTCTGTGTGTCGCCTTTGGGTGTTCTAATATCATCAGTGAACAAGTGAGCCTTTTCACTTTCCCAAAAGATGTAAGACCTTCGTTAAAAATGGAATAAATAAAGCTGTCCCCCCTCGGACTGAGCTCCCTGTTTCCTGAACAGGTAAGACCCAAATAAATACGGTGTAGAGGGTGACACGGGAGTGAATTTCTACTCCTGTCCCGTCCCACTCCCACAGAAAATAATCCTGTCCCGTCCCACTCCCAGGCTTGAGTAAAAAATTAATTCCTGTCCCGTCCCACTCCTGGTGCAATGACTCCCACTCCCATCCCGCTCCCATTCAAAATGACTCCCGCTCCTGTACCGCTCCCATCTTTTCTTCCTAATTTACTCGTAAGCAATACAATTAATTTGATTTAATCTTCACCACAATGTTTTTAAGATTAGGCTACTTTGTGTTTTGCAGTTTGATTTAAATAGATATAGCAACAGAAACAGTTCATCTGTGGCAGTAGAGGGAGGCATTTTTTGCCTTAATGTAAACAAAAAATTTTTTAAATCACTAAAGAGCACAAAACGTAGTACATGGCCTGTGATCTCTATAGATTTTCCTGCAGAGGACCACCTTAGTCTCTGTTTTTAGCTCATTTGGAGGTCAGTTAATTGAATAAACCCCAACATAGAATGTTGCATTTTACTCATTTATTGAGAAATTTCCTTAAAACAGTGACATTACTTTTATGTTTTCATTTTATCAACAAAAATACTGCACAAAACTTGTAAACAAAAGTGCATAAAGGCATTACTTTCACAATCCAGATACCTCTCCGCTCGTCTTTACTCCCTCCATTGCTGCTACTCTTTGAATTCCGGCGAAAGCAGTGGCCTGGGTCATGTAGTTCTTTTAACTTGCGTTACAGTGCAAGCTGGTGGAAAGAGAACTACAAAATGGCGACGTTCCATGTTTTTTTTTTTTGTCACGACATATTTCCCGCTCCCGTCTGCTCCCGTTAACTTTCGATCCTGTACCGTCCCAATCCCGTGAATAACAGTTAAGTCGATTCCCATCCCACAAGAATCCCGTGACCCGTGGGATTCCCGAAAAAATGTCAGCCTGCAGACCTGCCGTAAATTAGAACCTGCCGTTTCTGCTCATCTAACTTCCTGCTTCCAAAACTGAAGACAAATAGCTCAAATCTTAACTTAGATTGATAATTTTGTTGTTTTATTTCTTGTTCGCCATGAATATTTATGAATGAATTATATTATATTAAATGAATAAATTATACAATACAATACAGTACAATACAATATTTATATGGGGAGTTCTAAAGACGTTCTCCTTCCTACGTCACAAATGTTGCGTTCGCTTGCAGTCGGAATTTTCAGAGAAAAGCGTTTTTTTATTTTAGACTCAGTTTGGAAGGAATTGTCATTAATTCATCATTTTGTTTGCAAAAACAAACATAGTGGAATGATAAAATCTATATATCTTCTATCATTTCATGCAAATTTGTAAGATGATGTCAGTGGACCTTTAAAATAACAATACATGAAATCATCACTGTTTGTTGATAAACCTGGTCGCCATAGGGATGAATGAGCTTTTCAGACTGTTTGTCCTACATCTGCAGCAGACACCTGCGTCCATATGGAAGCAACCTGAACTCACCATGGAGTGGGTGATCAGGATCTGCCAGATTCAGCCTGGCCTTGTTCACTGACCTCGCCTTGTGTAGGTCAGTGAGGTTCTGTATGGCAGCAGTTTTGCTTCAATTCTGACAATCCCAGAGAGTTTGCTACCTCCTTACATTGGAAAATGAACATGCCTGTGCTAGTGACGCGTTGCATTTGTGGATGGGAACATCAGATTGTATTTATGACTGTAATTTGTGTATTTTCTCCTGAAAACGCAATTGTTTCAGTCCGTATGATTTTTTTTTCATAATGTGCAGCTGTTGCACTGGTTGCCTGCTTCATCCCACTAATTCCAACAATGTGTACTAAGGTGTATTTAGGTGGGTAAAACCATAAATTATCTTGTCATGGGTAGTTAGCATGAAACTCAGCATGCTGTGTGAGTGTGTGTAGATGCATTGTTGGCACCCTGGTTGTTTGCCTACTATTGCGCTGATCCGAGTGTCTATGCAGCTGTCTGTGGGGTCAGTGTGTCAGTTGTGGAATGTTGCTCTAAATGGACCACTGTGTCTCCACTGCATCGTGCTGCTGCTGCCCACATGTGCAAACACATACAATAAGTGTCCAACCAACACTTGGCTAATTCTTTCAGACTTACACTAAATCTTATTGATTTTTGCAGATGTACATGCATTGAGAGTAATTAATTTGTTTTGACATACTAGCAACCGCATGATCCATTTATATTTTTTTAAATTGAAATGCAATTACCGGTACCTGGTAGTCTTTTACCCACTAACACATACACTTTTTTTTCTTGCATTTGCACCTGTCAGCCATATATAGAGCCTTTACTGTGATTTAAATTAAATAGATCATTTTAGGT
Organism: Garcialebias charrua; assembly: GCA_038048925.1. Lineage (NCBI taxonomy): Eukaryota > Metazoa > Chordata > Actinopteri > Cyprinodontiformes > Rivulidae > Garcialebias > Garcialebias charrua. The sequence goes on along the minus strand of JBBPBX010056749.1, from coordinate 15,514 downwards.
GCTGAACAAAGTGAAACTGATCTTTGTATGCATGTGTTCATAATAAACAGAACATTTGTTGGGACTATTCCATCGCAGCCCTCTTTACACACTCACTATTCCTTTAAATCAATAAAACAAAAACACAATTGGTCAACTTTTGTTTGACCTCATCACCAATGGTCATGCTGTACCAAACAAAACCACTGTTATTTAATAGTATGTTTGGAAGTATTAAAATTTTAAGCGTTTTAATTGAAACAGACAACTAGAACCATGAAGTTGGAATTCTGACTTAATTTTTTTTACGTTTCTTCATCAACCTCAGTCTCAACATAGCACATAAAAATGATGAAAGCTTAATCAATAAGCTATACACAATATCAATAACTAAAGAGTGCTGGACATGGGCAGCAGCAACCCCTGTGACCCGAAAATGGAAGAAACTGGTAAAGATAATGCATGGATGGATGTTAGCCTCGTCACAGAGTACAACAGTTAACAAATCCCACTGGTTTTCCAGCTTGTAGATAGATAATTGTTAAGTTGGATGTGCACAGCATTAAAATAAATCATTAGCTGTATTTAAAATGTTTTCATTGTTCTTCTTTTGTTTAGTTTTTTCAAGGTATCAAGGGTAACATTATTGCCACCTACTGGTCTGGCATTGTTATTTCAGTTTTTTATTTAATTTTATTATGGTTGTTTGTTTGTTTGCTGGACAATTTTTAGTTAACATAAATATCCAAATAGTGTGGTGAAGAACTTGATAAAATTATTCAGCACCATTAGACTTGAAGCCTGCCCAGCCATGTATATATTTACTGGATCACGATTTTATCAGTTGTCTTTTGTTTTTAGTTAAATACAGTTACTTCTGCAATAGTAGATTTTTTTTTAAAGGCACCATTGATCGTTTTGACAAATTTTTAAAACATTTTAATTTTAATTTTTTTAAATTTATTCATTTTACATTGAGTTAAAAGAAAAACCTTTTTACATGTAATATTAAAAGGAAAAAACAAAACAAAATGAAAGGTGGCAGGAAGAAGAAGAAATCTTATTATACCTGCCCCTTTTTTCCTAAACAAAAGACAAAATCAATACAAACAATTCACTCAAACAATACTCATCAATGAGCAATCAAACCAAAAGAGTAACTCATTACAAATCTAAAATTTCTAGTACAAAAAACAATTAAATAGACATTTTTAGTATTTTGTTAACAATTCAGTTTTGATCATTTTTTTAATTGCAAACACTGATTTGGCAGTTTTAACTTCATTTCCTAAACCATTTCACAAATCAACCCCCTGTATTGAAACGGACCATCCCTTTAAGCTAGTCCTGTACTGGACTATTACATAATAAGCATGGGATTTTGATAATTTCTGGCACAAGGAGCATCCTATTGTTTTGAATTATACATATATTTTAATATAAACATGCTTTCAGTATGCATGAGTTTAATACCTATTTGATTAAACACACTGGGTTTGTTTTAACATCTGATTTTTATTGTGTGTCAACCTGCTAAATAAAGTACAAGCCAGTGATGTATTCCTCACTCCTCACGGACACAGACCAGCTCTTCCTCCTTGTTAGTGCAGTCGTCTCTTTAAGGAAGCTTAAAAGTGGTGTGTGAGTCTTCAACTGTCTGCAGTATTAGCACATGTCAATATTATGCTTTTTGAAAAATAGATTCTAAACGTTCCAATGTCTATCTTCTAACCTTTTTTTTCTTTTTTCATAATATCCTCCTCCAGAGTCCTCATCCAACCGGCTCTTTAGTTAACTTTTTCATCATATACTATTTAGAAGTCTGGAACTAAAAGTTGAGCTTTACAGATCCAATAGTTTAATAAGCGCTCTCTGTTTTATTATAATTCATTTCACTCAGTACGGTAGATATTTTGTGAATACTGTACCTTGTGTTCTGCCTCCACACAATGCAAAATAGCTCACACCACTGAGTCAAAGGAGTTGCTTTAACCTCATCTGTCTGGTAATAAAAACACAAAACATATTTATCAGTAAATGTTGCAGTAATTAAAATATCTACACAATTTTAAGGTTAAAGACTTGATTAGCTGTAAATTGCCTGCTCTGAAAGGTCATCCACAAACAGGATAAAGTTCACAGAAATACAATCAACGCAAGTTTTAAAGTAACTTGAACTTTAAGACAGCACCACACAACCGGTTAAAGATGCGGCCACATGATTATGCATGTGATTTTATATGGAAGTCCAAGCCTGTGGGCCGACTCGCTTTAATCAACACAATAACAAATGTAGGTCATAGTTTTAAGTGGTTCAATCCACTTCATGTCTTCATCGGTTTTGCTCTGTCTGCGCCTTGTCTGGAAAAACAGTTTAAGACCAAAAGAGCATCAATACCTATTGATCTTCTGTCATTGGCCTGCTATTTGTTAGCTTTAACTTTAATTACATACAACTTGTCTTCGAAAAGTTAATGCGTCGACTAATGCGTCTAGACATGTGTCTGCACGCGTTTCAGTGGTCAAGAAGTTTGGAAAGATGAAGGATGTGGACTTGCATATAGACAAACGTGCGGTGAAGCCAGTAGCTGTTGAGCTACATGCTAAAGAAGTGTTGTGTGCAAATTTGCCCAAGTGTATGGTCAACATCTGTGTGCAGAATCAATGCACAATCAGCAATGAATCAGCTCAGGATGGACACGCCACTGCAACTTTATCTGATGAGTCACGTGGGGGCTCAGTATAGTCCTGACATTTACGTTCACGCACCCACAGTGTTGAGCATATAAATTACACAATGTTTGACTTATCCAGATGATATACAGTTGAGCATTAGAATATTTAGATATACAGCTGAACATTAGAAGATTTAGATATACAGTTGAACATTAGAAGATTTAGATATACAGTTGAACATTAGAAGATTTAGATATACAGCTGAACATTAGAAGATTTAGATATACAGTTGAACATTAGAATATTTAGATATACAGTTGAACATTAGAAGATTTAGATATACAGTTGAACATTAGAAGATTTAGATATACAGTTGAACATTAGAATATTTAGATGTACAGCTGAACATTAGAAGATTTAGATATACAGTTGAACATTAGAAGATTTAGATATACAGTTGGACATTAGAAGATTTAGGTATACAGTTGAACATTAGAAGATTTAGATATCAGAGTCAGAGTCAGAGAGTCTTTATTGTCATTTGCACCGCATGTGGTACATGAGATGAAAACGAGATTATGTACACGAGGTCCCAGTTACATCCAACAACAATGAAAGAGAAAAACAGTAATAACATCTAGAATTAACTAAGAAAAGCATCAACTAGTAATACACTAAGCCTAATATAGTGGGAATAAACAGCAGCACGAACATGAGTTTGTATGAGCAGATGGTCACAGATGAATACAGCAACAATATACAGTTGAACATTAGAATATTTAGATATACAGCTGAACATTAGAAGATTTAGATATACAGTTGAACATTAGAAGATTTAGATATACAGTTGAACATTAGAAGATTTAGATATACAGTTGAACATTAGAATATTTAGATATACAGCTGAACATTAGAAGATTTAGATATACAGTTGGACATTAGAAGATTTAGATATACAGTTGGACATTAGAAGATTTAGGTATACAGTTGAACATTAGAAGATTTAGATATACAGTTGAACATTAGAAGATTTAGATATACAGTTGAACATTAGAAGATTTAGATATACAGTTGAACATTAGAAGATTTAGATATACAGTTGAACATTAGAAGATTTAGATATACAGTTGGACATTAGAAGATTTAGATATACAGTTGAACATTAGAAGATTTAGATATACAGTTGAACATTAGAAGATTTAGATATACAGTTGAACATTAGAAGATTTAGATATACAGTTGAACATTAGAAGATTTAGATATACAGTTGAACATTAGAAGATTTAGATATACAGTTGAACATTAGAAGATTTAGATATACAGTTGAACATTAGAATATTTAGATATACAGCTGAACATTAGAAGATTTAGATATACAGTTGAACATTAGAAGATTTAGATATACAGTTGGACATTAGAAGATTTAGGTATACAGTTGGACATTAGAAGATTTAGATATACAGTTGAACATTAGAAGATTTAGATATACAGTTGAACATTAGAAGATTTAGATATACAGTTGAACATTAGAAGATTTAGATATACAGTTGAACATTAGAAGATTTAGATACATGCGGCGTTGTATCATTTTAACATAATCCATCTATCCATCCATTGTCTTTACCTGCTTCCTCCTTTTCTGGTCACAGGGGCCACTGGTGCCCATGTCCAGCAGCCACTATGCGAGAGACGGGGGTAACCCAGGACATGTCTCCAGTCCATCACAGAGACACAGAGACAAATGTGACAAACAACCATTCACTCTGCGCCTGTGGCTGAGCGGTTAGAGCAGTCGTCCTCCAATACAAGAGTTTGAGGTTCTAATCCACCAGCAGTCACATACTGAAGTGTCCATGAGCAAGACACTGAACCTCTCATTGTCTCTGATGTGTGTCCCATCGGTGTATGAATGTGATAAAGCACTGATTAGTCTCTTTAGAATTATTTTTCCAAGTAGCTTTGTAGAGATCTTATAGAGTGCTGTAGAACGGATACATGAGAGCACAGATTATAGTGTACAGTAGTCACTCATGTATCATGGGGCATCCATACCCTGAAGCCCTGCGATAAGTAAATAACAGTGAAGTAGGAATAGTAGTACAAGTACTAAGTAGTTGTTTATTTTAGCATTTAAATATGTATGTATGTATATATATATATATATATATATATATATATACTGTATACATGTATATTGTA
>JBBPBX010056748.1:4627-20290 GCA_038048925.1 Garcialebias charrua | reverse complement strand
GAGGTTGCGCTAGACTTTTTCGTTGTCAGTCGTTTTGACAGACAGGGTAAAAAATAACCTGTCAAAATTAATTTTAATCAGTCATTTAATTTTGTAAAATAATTACCATATTTTTCATTCATTTTAATTAATAATAGTTCCAAACAAGCTGAAAAGAGAATGTACATCTGCAATAACTAATAAATAAATAAAATGAAACAACGATGCATAAACAATTCAATTAAACAATAGCATCTAATGAACAGTTAACAACCTGCGGCCACAACACACAGTCTCACACCTTCCTTCTAGTCAGCACGGACCTAAACTGTCCACCAGCTTGGTCAAAGTCAAATGTCTCAAGGGGGGTTGCTGCTGTGGCTATTGTCATGAGATTTTACAGTTTTTCTCAAGACAGACGGCTTCTCATGCCTGTCTTGATGTTGTTCTGAAGACTACCGGTAAATCTGCGCTCTGCTGCGACACTGGAGACGGGAATAACAAGTGCCACTTCAGCCAGAGTTTTAACGTCAGGAAACATTTCTCCAGCTGAACTGATCAGAAGTCGGCAAGACTTTCTGAAAGAGGGGTTTCCAAATCCCACAAGCAGTCGCTTTAGCGGGAGGAAATCCCGCAACATGCGTTCCTGCAGTACCAGTGGTTCAGTTGCGCCAGTTTGTGACCCGTAGAAGTCACAGACGTGCTCCAGAGACTCCTGTCCATATTTCTTTAACTCGCTCTCAGCTCCCGGATAACGAGATGCATTCAGCACGGTGTCTAGATCTGAGATGATGCTCAGATGCTCTGATGGGAGTCTTTTTTTGATTGAATTAGACACCTCTTTGATGTATTCTGTGCGTAAAGCTGCAAATGTCTTGCCATCTTGTGAAGCCTGGTTGAATTTTTTCTTCGCCTCGCCTGGGGCCTCATGTATCAAAGACTTGCGTGGATTTCTTACTGAAAAGTGACGTACGGTCAAATCCGGAAAAGTGTCTACGCACAAAAAAATCCAGATTTATCAAGCTGTGCGTACACCGGAATCCACGCACATTCCTTTTGTACATCACAATCAACGTGGAACTGAGCGCACGTGAGACACCTCCCCTGACACGCCTTCATTTACATATGTTAAACAGATGCAAATTACTTCCTGCATGTGTGAAGGACATGTTTGTTTGATCCCTGCGCGATCAGAAATCATTTCTAGATTCAGGAAAACAATGGATTTAATATAATATGAGTGAGGACAAACATCCTAAGTAAGAATAGTAATAAACTGTGTTCATCACGCAAAGAACGAGTGATTGTGTGCCGGTATTCGTGTGCGCGCACGCTGCTGTCAGGTGCGCCACCGGCTCATTCATTCATTCTGAGTGAAAATATTAACTTTGCGCACGAGTTAATTACCATAATTACTGTAAACACAGAGGAACTTACTTGGATGTTTGCTAGAACATAGATCTTCGTTTATTTAATAGATGATATGAAGAAACGAGTCTCTGCGTCTCAGTGGAGACTTTTCATGACATGACGTGATGTTGGAGTCTCCAAAGCGCGCGCTGCAGCCTTGTGCGCAATCTGTTTGTCTGTGAAGCTTTTACTCCCATACAAGTTATAAATGGTGTACTTTCACGTGTCATTTTGGAGACATCTACAATAAACACAGATAATGACACACCTCCACTGCCGTGTAACACCGGCGAGGGTGCACGCGCGCTCAAAGCGCGACCATAACTCAGCCTTTGGGATCATATGGATGAGACCATTCCATTGGACATGAATCGGCTTTGTGTGGACTGGACTGGCACAGCCCTGATCGACCTGCCAGCTCCCTCTAAGCTCCTGTGGAACCCCAGTTTCTGCACGTGCACGCGTGATGCGCGGCCCCTGTGTTGCGCCAGTGCGCAGCAGTGCCAAACTGAAAAATGATTATTTCTGAAAACGGCTGATAAGCCATATCCTAGATCAGAGAATTATATCTGTTTATAAATAAATGCTCTGCGTGTTACACTATCTATATCCTCCAGTAAGGCTGAATGTATCCGTTCCTGTTACATTTATTTTTTGCACAACTTTGCGCGTCCATGTGGATGTACTTGTTAATCGTGTGTTTGGTGGGAATATTAATCATTTTCACATCATGAACAGTTAATAGTAATAATAATAATAATAATAATAATAATAATAATAATAATAATAATAATAATAATAATGAATTCAATTTATAACGCACCTTTCATTAATGGAAATCTCAAAGTGCTACAAAGTGCAACAGAATTAAATGTCGATAAAACAAATAATAAAACAGTTAAAATCAACAACAGTATCAACTAAGATCAAAAGTAGAATCATGAGGAGGAAGAGTATGCTCGGTTAAAAAGAAAGGTCTTCAAGCCGCTCTTAAAGTCAACCACAGACTGTGGGGCTTCAGTTTCTCAGAAGCACCTGTAAGTGTCGCCAAAGGAACAAGAACCACAGAAACGTGCGTACGCCTGCTCGGGAGCTGGCGTGGAAATGTACTTGGATGCGCAGATATTCACGTTCATTTCAGTTTTGATACATACGGGGTTTTGCGTGGAAAGTGACGTGCGCAATGTTTTTGTGCGCACGCACGGTTGATACATGAGGCCCCTGGTCCATTCATTAAGTCTTCCAGACTGGCCACAGTCATGCTCACAACAGGTGAGATGGAGGAGATGTTCACGTCTTCTGTTTGGAAGATGAGGTTCATGCGGTTCACCGTGGCTAAAACGTCAGTTAGCAAGTGAGTCAGAGCAGAGCATGTTTGAAGACGCTTTCTGATGCCCCTAGCTACCGGGCAGTTTTTCACACCTACCTCCTCTCCCAACTCCAACATCAAAGCCGCCCAGTTGGCACGTATGCCTTTTACTGCCCTCTCCAGCGACAGCCAGCGTGTAGCCGATGGTTGTTTTAGGCTCAGCAGGTCATGTTCCCCCATTTCTTTTTGAAGTTCATTTAATCTGTATGTTTGTATGGGAGAATTCTTGTAGTATGTACATACGTTGTCAACAGTGGTGACATATGCACTAACTTGACGCACAGCCGTGGAGGCATCATGAGAAGCAAGCGCAGTCCTGTGCGCACCACACAACGAGAAAAGGACAGTGATTCTGGCACAGCAGCGGTGCAACTCCGGCCTTACAGCCCACCATCACATTCGCTCCATCACTTCCAATTCCAACAACCTGAGCCATAGCGACCCCACGACTCGACAGCGTATGTTTAATTTTTTCTGTGATGCATTCAGCAGTGCCAGATGAAATTGCATAATTGCCGATGAAAACAGTTTCAGGCTCCCCTTTCCGCTGAAGTGTCAAGTATATGATTAGCATTCTCCACTGCAATGTTAGTGGTTTCATCAACTATTATTCCAACATATTTGCTGCTGGCGATACGTTCATCAATATTGTTGGTTATGATCTTCGCTAAGGCTTCCTCCATCTGACTGACAGTTTCATGGTGAGTGTATCCACCTTATTCCTGATTTGGCGCCACTACCCATAATTCATAGCGGAAGACGGTTTTTTACTTCCACTTGCGCTGTTGTTTACGTTGCAGAAGATGGCAAACAAACAGACTACAGACTCTTGACCAAGGTGCAAGAGCTAGATATCTGCAAAAAATAGCAGTGGCCAGAGTTTACCCCTATGAGTTGGAGAAAGAAATCATGTCAGACGAAGTGGACAAGTTGTCACTGATAAGTTACTCTGATATTGTTAATTATTTAATGACTATGAGGAATGCACACAACAGAGGAGCTTTGCAGCTTTAAATCCATGGATGGATGCTTAATAACCAGTAACAGATTTGTGAAGGACGTCCAAATCGTCATGTTAATAACAGTTCTGGTGACTGGCAGAGTAAATGATTACAATAATATACACGTAGATGTCCCTCATAGCTGCAGCAGCTAAGCTAATCAGCTACAGTAAACATCAGTTATTTACTGCGTTATTTACAGCTGACGTAGCTTGTGTTACAGTAAATATCAGCAGTTTTCAACATAACAAAGAATAGCTTAGCTAATGTAACTTGTACCACAGTAAATATCAGCAATGTTTAATTTATTAAAAGCTACATCAGCTAAGCTAATCTTTGCTACTTCAGCTTACCTGATGTAACTTGTGCCACAGTAAATATCAGACATGTTTACTTTAGTGAAAGCTATATCATCGCTGATATTTCTCACATTATGACATTATTTATTTAGCCTATGACTGCCTTTCATACTTAAATTAGTGTTAGCAAAATAAATTATTTGTAATTTGTGAGGTGTTCCGGGCATGTCCCACCGGGAGGAGACCCAGAGGAAGACCCAGGACGCGCTGGAGGGACTATGTTTCTCGGCTGGCCTGGGAACGCCTTGGGATTCCCCCGGAGGAGCTGCTCCAAGTGGCTGGGGAGAGGGAAGTCTGGGCCTCCCTACTTAGGCTGCTACCCCCGCGACCCGACCCCGGATAAGCGGAAGAAGATGGATGGATGGATGGATAATTATTGCTCAGTCAAAGTATTTAAGGTTTTACAGTAAATGTCACTGATAGGACCAGACTTAGCTTTTTTGGATGTCACTGATATTATTTATCTTCCACTATGATCTGCCTTTGTTAATAAAGTTAGTGGTGAAAAGTTACAATTTGGTAACTCCTTTTAATCCATTGGTTAAATATTGCTTTAAACCCTGAAACAAGAATAGCATTTTAATTGTTTTCCTCCTTTGTGTTGTATTTCTGTGTAAGGTACTCCCAAGAGATAGATGAAGCTCCATTTGGTCCATACATTTGTTTTTACTGTGAAACATGCATTCCTAAATGTAACATGCGCTTACGTTTAGTTTGAATAAAACATTTGCACCAAGTTTCACCTTCTTTATTTCAATAATTAAGATATGCTGTTTAATGTCTAATAATGAGAAGTATTTTCATTGTGATATCACCTCTACTAGACATTTTAATGTACATAAATAAAACCTAGATGTAGTGATTTTTCTTTGGCAACTTACCAGTTTAGTGTTTTATTGACATGTACAAAACATAAAAACATGCATGTTGCTGTATGGTTCCTCCTCCAGGAGACTGATAAAGTTCAGAGTAAAAGCTATAATTATAAATTCAAAACAGTTGAAACTGAATACAATATGAGAACTGTGGGTGGTTTTAGGTCTTTTAATGAAAATGATTTGGCTACAGAATAAATACCAGATCAAAACACTCTTCAACAAGTAATGATGGAGACTAGCGCAGTTTCTGATTTGAAACAAATGAACAGATTCCTCGTCATGTGGGACCACCCGACTGGAGCAGCCAACCCCTCCGGAATCCAAGACTGGACCCAGGCGTAGGATCTGAGACTGGACCCAGGTCTAGGATCTTTTTCTTTGGATGGAACTTGGCCCTTCACTCGTCTGTACCTTAAAAAAAAGATAAGTAAACATAGTCATTTTTGCAGCTGTGTCATTCATTACCTGCTGTTCCTCTGCTGCTGCCTCTCAGAGTAAGTGTGTCTGTCAACTTCAGTGTGGAAGACCAGTCTGTGTTTGACTTGTGCAAGCCTTCCTGAAAAAAGAAATAATTCAATAGAACAAATGTAGTAATACCCAAAAGATGAACGTGTTATGGAATATTTTCTGTACAGACAGCATCCCACTGCTTTATTCACATGAGAGTAACGGGGACCTAAAATCAAAACAAACTGATATTTCTAGTCTGACAATGTTGCGGTGTTCAAATATTATTATATATTATTATATATTATATTATTATTATATTCAAATATTTTGTAGTTTAAATACGATGTGTATGTATCATGCATATATAGTACAATATATACATACACTGCGTGTATTAATATATTGTGCAGTACATACATACACACAGTGTATGTTATTAACAGGCATTTATTTATATTATGTATTAGCCTGGCCCTCGCCTTCCTGCACAGCTCCGCTCAATTCTCATTTCCCTTCACTGCACAGTCTGGGATTTCTCCCATAGACAACGATTTCTCCGGCCGATTTTTGACCGGACCAATCAGAGAACAGAAGGGGCGGAGTTTTTGGCCCCTAACCCACGCCCCCACCTGTCCCAGCGCAGCCAGCGAGCATTCGCATGTTCTCATTCAAAGCGATGCAAAGCGATGCAGGACTGTTTTATATGTGACACAAATCTATAAATTTCCCCTTCTTAATCCCTTATCTGGAGTTTTCTTTTGTTTTTTTCCCCAAAAGTCAAGTAATCGCTCCCTCCTCCTTCTCCTCCTCTCCCTCCGCTGAGTGAAATGAACAAAGAAATGACTGAGGTTGTTGTGATGTAATGGCACTATTTTATGTGGAAGGATACACGAGAACCAGTGGGATGACGAATGTCTCGCGAGAGCTACGAGACGCGGGCTTCGAGACGAGAGCGTGGAGACGAACGCACACGGTCCTGTGGTCTGTAATATAGTTAGTGTTATGTTCGACAATAAAGAGATAAAAAGCAATACCGGCGACATCCTTGACTCAGCATAACACTACATGGTGTCAGAAGACGTGAAGAAGACGTTCAAAGATGGCGAAATTCCCACCTCCAGAAGCTTTTTACTTTTCACAGCCGGAGCAGTGGCCGGAATGGCGGCAGAGATTACAGCGCTACCGTGTAGCCGCGAAGCTCAACAAAGAGGATGGCGAGGTCCAGGTCTGTACTTTGCTGTATTCACTCGGGAAGGAAGCGGAGCAAGTGTTTAAGACGTTCACGTTCACAGAAGAGGAAGATGAAGAGGACTATGAGATAGTTTTAGCCTCTTGACAGGCGCGGGCCCGGCCCCGGTACCGTTTCTGCCGAAGCTGCAGGTGTTAGATCAAAAAGAGATCGTGGTTTCCCAAATATGGCAGCTTTGAAAGTTCTGACGCTTTAAAAGTGTTCCATAGGCTGTCTGCTTTTGATTGACACCAATTTTGACCAACTGGGTGAAACTTTTCAGTTTCTAGAGCCAATCAAATGTGAGAAACCCAACAAGCTAGCTTGCACCCTCCTCCTGTTGTACCCCACGTGGGTCTTAGCCAATCAAATGAGAGCTAATTTTGACATCACAATCTTTTAGCCAATGAAATTGCCTTTCGATAGACATGTCACATGACATGGTTTGAGTTACTTGAAAGGGCTGAGAATCACTTAGGAGCGATGACCGGCAGCTGTGCCCTTCGTGCGTCACACGGTAAGTGCGTGTTTGTTGACGTTTAGGCGTCGTTTTCTAACTTTGATCGCTCTTTAGCCATGGGTAAATTAGATGTGAACATGAAATAAAAGCTTTTACAGCTTGATTTACAAGGAAAAAGAAACTGATCTCCCCCAAAGCTGCTCCTGCCTCCTTTGTGTGCGCAGCTCTGTGTGTCGCAGCAGGGCTGCTTCTGGGGTCAGGAAACCCCTGTGGAGATAATTACACCTCTGTGTGTGTTATCAGAGTCTTATCTTAGGCTGTAGAAATGCAGCAGCACTGCTGTAGTTTCTTTGGGGGTGAAATATCTCCTCTTGTGAGATACAGTATACAGGTAGTCCCCGAGCTACGAGCGGCCTGCTGTCATTTTACTGTATTTCTATCATTTTTAGAGTAAATATATGAATGGAACAGATGTAAGCTTTGAATAGACAGCCATCCTGAAGTATGTTGAAGTACAGAAAAATATTCAGACATTTCAAGTTTGCATAATACAGGTGTTACACAGTATGGCACATTTACTGTAAAGTACTAGATTCACAAATTTCCGCCTGGACCTGCACATACAAAAACAGGCACAGAATCCTCAATTTTTATGCTATTGACTTCAAATTTGAAACTGTATTAGTAAAGACTTCTGTCTTTGGCCTCATATGAAATTCAAATCACTATCTTGTTGTGTCAGTGTGCATGTGCTTGACACATACAAATATTTTTAGGCGAGGCAAGAAAAATACTTTATTTCTGTGTACTCTCACTTCAATGAATAAAAAATAATAACAGATACAACAAATATGACTGCTGAAACTAAAAATTCAAAGTCTTATCTTTACAAAGACACCATCCAATTGTTTGTAGTACATAGGGTTCAAGAACAGCTTCTAATTCAATTTGGGTATGTATTTTTTAGGCGTTTTTTGGAATTTGGGGGTGAATGCTAAACAAACTAGACAACTATTTTGTCCCCACAAACTAGACAACTATTTTGTCCCCAAAGTGAACACAATACATGAAAGAGCTCGTTTTCATCAGCGTACTCAAAAGTCGGGTGAGACGGCGGAGGAATACATAAGAACACTCCACGAGTTAGCAAACACTTGTGATTTTGGCCGTGCTAAAGAAGAAAATATCCGTGACAGATTGGTCATAGGAATATTAGACAAAGAGATGTCTGAGAAGCTACAAATGATGCCTGACTTAACCCTCAATAAAGCAGTGGAGCTCGTGAGACAGTCAGAGCAGGTGAAAAAGCATGTGAGCGAGCAAGGAGCAGCTAGTGCATGCACTAACCTCAGTGAAGTGGCTTTCAAGCGCCAGCCGCACAGAGACAAACAGAGACACAGCGAAAGTCATGCAGACAAAACACAGAGCACAGGACAGAAACACTACCAAAAGACTAATAAGACTTACAAATGCACAAGATGTGGTCGTGTACATCCAAAGAACGATAATTGTCCAGCCAGAAACGCAGCAAGAATGCAGGAGCTGTAAAAAGCTGGGTCATTTTGCAGTCGTTTGTCGCTCCCGTGTGGTCAACGAAATTATTGCACCCAGAACAGATGAAAGAAATGAGAACTACTTTTTAGGAGGAATCACAGACGTGAAAGATTCTACAGAAGCATGGACTGTAAAATTATTTATACAAGGTTCTCAGATTATCTTCAAAATTGACTCTGGATCTGATACAAGTGTTATACCTGCAGAGACATTTGAAAAGCTTGTCTATAAGCCAAAACTGAGGAAACCAACAAACAAGTTAGACAGTCCTGGAGGAATACTGAACTGTTTGGGTTATTTTATTGCCACCACAAAAAGAAAGGACAAAAGGTTCAGGTTTAAAGTCAATGTAATTAAAGGACCACAATGCAGCCACCTTTTAAGTCGAAATGTTGCAGATGCCATGGGCCTGATAAAACGCATGGAAGAAATAAAAGCTTCAGCACAAATCAGTGACTCCTGCCCTAATGATGTAGGGAGGTTGAAAATCAAACCCATAAAGATCACTCTGAGAGAGGATGCAGTTCCCTACAGTGTGACAACTGCAAGGAGAGTGTCAGTTCACATGTTACCAAAAGTGGAAAAGGAACTGAACCGCATGATAAACTGTGGCGTGATTCAACCAATAACAGAGCCAACAGAGTGGTGTGCTCCGATGGTGCCCGTGCCAAAGAAAAACAAAGAACAAGTCAGAATCTGTGTCGACTTGAAAGTGCTAAATAAAGCAGTCAAAAGAGAAAAATATGTTCTACCAACTGTTGATGACATTTTGCCTAAACTTGCAGGGGCAAAAGTATTTTCTCTGTTAGATGCTGCAAGTGGGTTCTGGCAAATACCACTTGATCCGGAGAGTGCCAAATTAACAACCTTTATAACCCCACATGGCAGATTTTTTTTTAACAGGTTACCTTTTGGGATCACCAGCGCACCAGAAATCTTTCAACGCGAGATGACAAAACTCTTGGATGGACAAGAAGGTGTAGCAGTATATATGGACGATATACTGATATATGCAGACACCTCAGAGCAACATGAGGTGAGACTACAAAAGACACTGAACACTCTTAAGGAAGCTGGGTTAAAGCTAAACTATGAAAAATGCCTTTTGCGTCAGCAACAACTCAATTATCTTGGACATTGTATTGATGAGCATGGCATAAGACCAGACAAAGCCAAAGTTAACGCAATCACAGAGCTTGAAACACCCAAGAATGTTTCTGATTTGAGGAGAATTCTGGGAATGATTCACTATTTGGGCAGATACTTACCAAACCTTTCTGAGATCACTAAACCTCTCAATGATCTGCTTAAAGGGGATGTGATGTGGGTATGGGATGCAGCTCAAGAAGAAGCATTCGGCAAAGTGAAAGAACTTGTCACAAAATCACCTGTACTCGCATTCTATGATGTAACTAAACCAACTATTGTCAGCGCGGATGCTAGTAGTTATGGTTTAGGGGGAGTTCTACTCCAAGATCATAATGGACAATTAAAACCAGTGAGCTTCTGTTCCAGAACACTCACCGATGTAGAACAAAGATATGCTCAAATAGAAAAAGAGTGTCTCGCAGCAATCTGGGCATGTGAAAAATTCAGCAGATACCTTTATGGACTGAACTCTTTCACCTTACAAAGTGACCACAAGCCGCTGATACCCCTAATAAACAGCAAAGATCTTGATTCAGTGCCACTAAGATGCCAGAGACTTTTGTTGAGAATGATGCGTTATAACCCTACAGCTGTGTATGTGCCAGGAAAAGAACTTGTTGTTGCAGATACCCTTTCACGTCATCCACAGCAGACAACATCTCACGACGTCGCAGAACTGCTGGAGGAAATTGAAGCGTACGAAGATGCAACACAAAGCTCTTGGCCTATTTCTCCTACCAAGTTGGATCTAATCAAACAACACACACTGCAGGATGTGGCTCTTCAAACAGTACAAACCTACGTGCAGGCAGGTTGGCCAAAACACGCATCTACAGTTCCAGAAATGGTGAGACCATATTACACCAACAGACATTCCCTTACTGTGTCAAATGGTCTGGTACTGTATAATGACAGAATAGTTATACCACAGCAGCTAAGGCCCGAGATTCTACAACGCATTCATGATGGACATCAGGGCATAGTGAAATGCAGAGAAAGAGCCAAGTGTAGTGTATGGTGGCCAGGACTAAGCAGTGAGATAAGTCAAATGGTTACAGCATGTGCACACTGTCAAGAGTTGAAACCTACTCAGAGAAGATAACCATTACTTACTACCACGCTACCAAGTTGACCATGGGAGAGAATAGCCGCAGACATGTGTGAGCTGAACAAACAAAACTACTTAGTCGTAGTAGACTACTTCTCTCGTTACATAGAGCTAGCCCACCTCAAAGACATGTCAAGTGAAACCACGGTGGCTAGCCTGAAAAACATTTGTGCAAGATGGGGCTGCCCAAATGAACTGGTCAGCGATAACGGTCCACAATTCTCAGGGAGAATCTTTGAACAGTTTGCAAAGAACTATGATATCAAGCACATTACCACGAGTCCTCACTACCCTCAAGCAAATGGTGAGGCTGAGAGAGCTGTCCAGACAGCTAAAAGGATTTTGAGACAGACTGATCCTTTCTTAGCCCTCATGACGTACAGATCGACTCCCATCCAAGCAACTGGCGTGAGCCCAGCCCAACTGATGCTGGGGAGACAGATCAGAACCACGATGCCGATGTTGGAAACAAAGTTACAGCCTGCGTGGCCGGACCTCCAACTCGTCAAGTCAGCTGATGCGAGGACAAAAGAGAACTATGTGCGTAACTACAACAGCAGATATGGTGCAAAACCATTACCAGAACTTCAACCAGGACACAGTGTTTCAGTGAAACTGGACAGTCAAAAAGGATGGACAGAACCAGCTGTTGTCCTACAAAAGTGTGACTCACCAAGATCATACCTGGTCCAGACCGAGTCAGGAGTTTTGAGGAGGAACCGTCGACACCTGAGACCCATCCTCAGTACAACTACTCCTGCAACAGATGGACTGCCGCAGGTTCAGAGTGAGAACGAACCACACTCACCTCCTCCACAGGTGGAGCCTGAGCGTGAACTTTCAGATCCAGTTATACCTGTGACTCCAATTCGTACAACTTCTAGTGGCAGGGTTGTTAAAGTTCCCAGAAGATTTGCTGATTATACTAAGTGAAAAGTTGTTAAGCTATATTTTCTCTGTGTAGTTTATCAGCGCAAATACAAAGTTATTCTGAGAAGGTCCTGTAGAGCCTCAGTTAAGTATTCTGTTTTAGCTAAGATGAAACAAGGTGTTCACTGTTATTATTAGTGTGTTTTCAGAATGTTGAGAATGTCAAAAGTGAGTACTACATGATAAAGAAACAGTAACGTGTTACTAGGTCTTAAAAGACTCAAAGAAAGGGTGATGTGATGAAATGGCACTATTTTATGTGGAAGGATACACGAGAACCAGTGGGATGACGAATGTCTCGCGACAGCTACGAGACGCGGGCTTCGAGACGAGAGCGTGGAGACGAACGCACACGGTCCTGTGGTCTGTAATATAGTTAGTGTTATGTTCGACAATAAAGAGATAAAAAGCAATACCGGCGACATCCTTGACTCAGCATAACACTACAGTTGTCACGAGAGAATTAAACTCGGGTTTTAAGTTGCTGCCCGAGTCCCATCAGATTTTCTGGTCTTCTGGTGTGTTGGACCAGCGCTCCATGGTTTTATTTTATTTTATTAGGACGTTTTATTAACATATAAACACAGAATATTCAAAGGCAGCGAGAGAAAATTCAGCAGGAGGCGGAGCTGAAGTCAAGTTCAGCAGACCACGGGGGAGCGCGCAGCCAACGAGCATTCGCATGTTCTCATTCAAAGCGATGCAGGACTGTTTTATATGTGACATAAATGTATTAATTTCCCCTTCTTAATCCCTTATCTGGAGTTTTCTTTTGTTTTTTTTCCCAAAAGTCAAGTAATCGCTCCCTCCTCCTTCTCCTCCTCTCCCTCCGCTGAGTGAAATGAACAAGGAAATGACTGAGGTTGTCACGAGAGAATTAAACTCGGGTTTTAAGTTGCTGCCCGAGTCCCATCAGATTTCCTGGTCTTCTGGTGTGTTGGACCAGCGATCCATGGTTTTATTTTATTTTATTAGGACGTTTTATTAACATATAAACACAGAATATGCAACTGCAGCGAGAGAAAATTCAGCAGGAGGCAGAGCTGAAGTCAAGTTCAGCCATCAGCAGAGGCCACGCCTCCAGCAAGAATCGTTTGTCAATGGAGAAAGTCCAGACCCTAGTCCGAAGCGAAGTGAAGGACAAGGGTCTGGTTTTAACCAGGCTAATTATTTATCAACAGATTTGTTTAGTAAATGCTTTAACAGATATTTACTCACATTTTAATACAATTTTAGTTTCATGTGCATTTTTCTCTTCTTTTATTCACGTCATTATTTTAAGTGTGCTTTAATAACTCTGGTTTAATGACGAGTCATGTTTTGAGAGCTGCTGTTGTTGACTCGGTCTATCTTGGAAGAAAGATGTGTAAACTGTCTCAATCATATCTAACCAGCCAAATAAAGGTTTAACTAAAATAACACACAGCCTCTTGACAACAAACAGTCCAGGCTCAACACGGAACCAGAACTTTGTTATAGTGTTACCGTGTGGAGCTTAGCATGTAGCGTTAGCAACAAGCTAACGACAGCAGTAGACGCTAAATCATGAAAAAAAAAAAACAGTTCCAACACACAGACAATTATACTCTAACATTGTTCTGACATTGTTTCACAAAATTATTTATATAGAATATTTTGTTTCCCGGACAAAAGGTGATCGGAGCGCGACGTTTTTAAGAGCAGATCCTTGCCAGACTCAGAGGAGGAGCTGCGTTAAGCTCCTCTGATGGAGATAGATCCTTCACGTTTCCTTATTTTTTGGGGAATAAGTGAGAACTGCGCTTTGCCCAAACGTCTACCCGGTTGTAACACCCTCTAACCCAGCAAGAAACAACCCAAAAAAAAAAGAGAGAACATTAAAGCTCCACTGACATGATCTTTTAACTTTTCAAAAAATGGCACAACATATATAAATATTAAGATAGACCTCTGACCGTTTTTGCTAAAATAATGTTCAATGAATGAAATTTCCTCTCAAAATATTTTAAATTTAGCGCCGTTTTTTTAGACCGTAAATCCGGATTTTCCGGTCACGTGTCAGCAGAACTTTATCTGACGTCACGTCCGATACTGAACTCTGCTCAAACCGTACATTGAATGGACAAAAATATAAACACATCCGTCAAATTTAGCCAATTAAAACTACATTTGGCTTCAGTTCGTGGAGAAAAAGTTATTTTGAGTGATGCACAACGAACGGAAAGCTTTATATTCTCCGTGTTGCTTCTGTAAGAGTTATCACGATAGCTCTGCTGCCATCTGGTGCTCAATGTGAAACCTGCCTTGAAAAAAAAAGCATCACGGAGAATATAAAGCTTTCCGTTCGTTGTGCATCACTCAAAATAACTTTTTCTCCACGAACTGAAGCCAAATGTAGTTTTAATTGGCTAAATTTGACGGATGTGTTTATATTTTTGTCCATTCAATGTACGGTTTGAGCAGAGTTCAGTATCGGACGTGACGTCAGATAAAGTTCTGCTGACACGTGACCGGAAAATCCGGATTTACGGTCTAAAAAAACGGCGCTAAATTTAAAATATTTTGAGAGGAAATTTCATTCATTGAACATTATTTTAGCAAAAACGGTCAGAGGTCTATCTTAATATTTATATATGTTGTGCCATTTTTTGAAAAGTTAAAAGATCATGTCAGTGGAGCTTTAACTACCGGTAAGCTGCACTGTATCTTGCTGCTAGAGACAGTGGTGAGCTATGCGGTTTCTGGTCCTTCATTTTTCCTTATTTTCGGAATTAAGTAAAAATTCCACTTGGCGTTTCCCCGATTGGAACACCCACTAACCCAACACAAAGTAACCATTGCAATTGATTAGAAATAAACAAATAAAAAAACGTGAAAAATACACTGCCGGTAGACTAGGCTGTAACTGTTGCTCCGGTAGCTTAGTTCCGCCAGAAGTTTCCAACCGGGAGGCGGAAGTAGAGAACTGTCATGGCAGCCCACTTAAGCTCTTACACAACAAGGTGGATACGTGTGCACTGGGAAGATTTGGGCAGCCACTTGACTGTAACAGCTTTATCAGGTCAGGATACAGGTGGCTCGGGGTGTTTGTTTTAGCCATATGCAGCACAACCTTAAGTTGCGTTTTTAATGCCTTTTTGCAGGCAACCTGTGATTTATCCACAGCTGCACTCTGGATGAGCACTCTTGAAGCTATGTGGCTGTGGCTTTTTTTGTGGTCATTTAATGCTGACTTCTGTATTTTTGTGCACCCTCTGAAAAATCAGTTTCTCAAATTGGCTTTTTTACACTTCGCAAAACATTTTTCCATCCTCCCTCCTCAGCCAAGAGAACTCCTGCTCCCACTGAACTCTGTATTCTCGCCTCACCTCCTTGCTACAAGTTGATCGCTCAGTGTAAAGCGGATTACTTGTTTGTCCATCGTCCTCCACTGCATCACTCCCTCTTTTTTCATCTCTTTTTTCAACATGATCGCAGTTATTGGGCTTTTTGAAGAAACTAGGAACGCTAAGCTGTGTTGACATTTTTTTCAAATGTAGTCAACAACGTCATGTATTTTCTTCTTTTTTCCTTTCCCTTTGGTTTATTGGGGGTTGGCAAAAGCCGTAATGTGCGATTACCACCACCTACCGGACTGGGGTGTGAAGTTCATTAACCGGTTGGTAGAGAGTGGATGTTAATCTGTCAAACGACAGACGGTGTTTTGATTTATCTGTCATCACGTAAAACAACCAGTCAAATACAGAAAATATTCTGTTAACGCGACCTCTGATATATATATATATATATATATATAATATATATATATA
>JBBPBX010056747.1:0-17500 GCA_038048925.1 Garcialebias charrua | reverse complement strand
CAGGACCACGGAGGTCTGGGCGGCGCGGATAGCTTGACTTAACACAGGGAGGGTGCTTAAGTGTGGGTACGCAGGTTCGGCTGGTGCTCGAGGTTCTGGAGGTGGCAGAGCTCCAGAGATGAGGAGGCCGGGATGGCGCGGAGCGTGTCCGAGCAGGAGAGCCTCCGTCGGACGCACGAGCTGTGAAGTGTGGGTGTTAATCCTGGAGGTGGCAGAGCTCCAGAGATGAGGAGGCCGGGATGGCGCGGAGCGTGTCCGAGCAGGAGAGCCTCCGTCGGACGCAGGAGCTGTGAACGGTGGGTGCTGGTCCTGGAGGTGGCAGAGCTCCAGAGATGAAGAGGCCGGGATGGCGCGGAGCGTGTCCGAGCAGGAGAGCCTCCGTCGGACGCACGAGCTGTGAAGTATGGGTGTTAATCCTGGAGGTGGCAGAGCTCCAGAGGTGAGGAGGCCGGGATGGCGCGGAGCGTGTCCGAGCAGGAGAGCCTCCGTCGGACGCACGAGCTGTGAAGTGTGGGTGTTAATCCTGGAGGTGGCAGAGCTCCAGAGGTGAGGAGGCCGGGGTGGCGCTGGAGCGTGTCCGAGCAGGAGAGCCTCCGTCGGACGCACGAGCTGTGAAGTGTGGGTGTTAATCCTGGAGGTGGCAGAGCTCCAGAGATGAGGAGGCCGGGATGGCGCGGAGCGTGTCCGAGCAGGAGAGCCTCCGTCGGACGCACGAGCTGTGAAGTGTGGGTGTTAATCCTGGAGGTGGCAGAGCTCCAGAGGTGAGGAGGCCGGGGTGGCGCGGAGCGTGTCCGAGCAGGAGAGCCTCCGTCGGACGCACGAGCTGTGAAGTGTGGGTGTTAATCCTGGAGGTGGCAGAGCTCCAGAGATGAGGAGGCCGGGATGGCGCGGAGCGTGTCCGAGCAGGAGAGCCTCCGTCGGACGCACGAGCTGTGAAGTATGGGTGTTAATCCTGGAGGTGGCAGAGCTCCAGAGGTGAGGAGGCCGGGGTGGCGTGGAGCGTGTCCGAGCAGGAGAGTCTCCGTCGGACGCAGGAGCTGTGAACGGTGGGCGCTGGTTCTGGAGGTGGCAGAGCTCCAGAGGTGAGGACGCCGGGGTGGCGCGGAGCGTGTCCGAGGAGGGTGGCCCTTCGTCGGACGCACGAGCGGTGGAAGTGGGGACTCATCCTGGAGGTGGCAGAGCTCCAGAGGTTAGGACGCCGGGGTGGCGTGGAGCGTGTCCGAGGAGGGTGGCCCTTCGTCGGACGCACGAGCGGTGGAAGTGGGGGCTCATCCTGGAGGTGGCAGAGCTCCAGAGATGAGGAGGCCGGGTTGGCGCGACGCGTGTCCGGGCAGGAGAGCCTCCTTCGGACGCACGAGCGGTGAAAACTCATCCTGGAGGTGGCAGAGCTCTAGAGATGAGGAGGCCGGGGTGGCGCGGAGCGTGTCCGGGGAGGGTGGCCCTTCGTCGGACGCACGAGCGGTGGAAGTGGGGACTCATCCTGGAGGTGGCAGAGCTCCAGAGGTGAGGACGCCGGGGTGGCGTGGAGAGTGTCCGAGGAGGGTGGCCCTTCTTCGGACGCACGAGCGGTGGAAGTGGGGGCTCATCCTGGAGGTGGCAGAGCTCCAGAGATGAGGAGGCCGGGTTGGCGCGACGCGTGTCCGGGCAGGAGAGCCTCCGTCGGACGCACGAGCGGTGAAAGCTCATCCTGGAGGTGGCAGAGCTCTAGAGATGAGGAGGCCGGGGTGGCGCGGAGCGTGTCCGAGGAGGGTGGCCCTTCGTCGGACACACGAGCGGTGGAAGTGGGGACTCATCACAGGTGGTGAAGCCCGTCATGTTTACATTTCATCTGCGTGGTTATCTCGTGTCGCGTCGTCACTTTTCAAAGCTTTTTTATCTATGAAGCGTCGAACTCCCACACGTTGTAGGACTTATTTACAGTTTTCTCTGCGTCGCGTCGGTCATTGTAAAATAGACTTTGAAAACAGTCTCTGCTCTGTTTCCTCCTCCCTCCTCGCTCTGTTCAGAAGCCACACACACGCGCAGGCGCAGCACGCTGACGCTGCAGAGTTTTTTTTTTTTTTCAAACTTTATTCAGTCAAGCTCAGCCAGCTTTGACAAACGCTTTACCGGTGAACAAAACAGCTCCGCGGCGCCGTGAAAGATGCATAATCGCGCGACACAACGAATCGATGATGAAATTCGTTGCCAACACTTTTAAAAATCGATTTTTATCGATTTTATCGATTCGTTGTTGCACCCCTACAACGCTTCAAGTCTAAACTAACACCTGAGCCTGTTATCTCCCACAGCCTCTCACTCGAGCTGCAGTTACTCCCTGTGCGGTCTCTCTTCTTGCCTTTTGTTGACCTGTTTGTTAATAAAAGCTTGGTTTTGGTCTTCATCTTTAGTAAAACTAAATACATATCAGCTGTTTTTTTAACCTAGACACAGCTGACAACACTAGAAACAGAAACGTTTCCTGCTGCGAACAGAAAGAAGGCTCACCAGCGTCTCTACTTTCTCCGCAAGCTGAAAAGGGCTGGAGCTTCAACCCCCATCATGAGCACCTTCTACAGAGGTGCCATAGAAAGTGTCCTGACCAGCTGCATCACTGTGTGGTTTGGTGCATGTACTGCATCCTGCCGCAAGAGCCTCCAGCGCATTGTGAGAGCAGCTGAGAAGATCGTGGGCACCTCCTTGCCCTCACTGCAGGACTTACACAGCAAACGCCTCACTCGGAAAGCCCACTGCATGGCAGGTGATCCCACACACCCACTACACAGCTGCTTCAGACTGCTGCCATCAGGGAGGAGACTGAGGAGTCTCCAGGCTCGAACCAGCAGACTGAGAGACAGCTCTGTTCATCAGGCAGTCAGAATGCTAAACACTCTGCCTGCTCTGCCCCCCCTCCCATTTGAACTGCCTTAACACTAAAACTTTCTCACACATTACCACACAACACAAAGATTTTAACACTGGACTCTGTGTCATCAAACGGGTTATTCACTAAACTCTCGGTCATGTGCTCATACAGTTTGCACTACTTCTCATACTTGCACTAATGTTTGTATTACATCACTGCCTATAATCATAATACTGTTTACATTCTCTGTTTACATTTATTAATACTGTTTACTTTTATTACTACTGCTTACATGTAATTACTACTGTTTACATTTACACTACTCTAATATCTACACCACTGCTGATACATATACAGTGTGCTCTGAACGGTCTTATTTAGGGATGCCCAATGTGCCTTACTGCATATGCCACTTTTTGCCTCTATAACAACATCAACTACTACCTCATACATATACTGTGTACATTAACTCATACGCTGCTTTGCCACTTTGCAAATGTCAATGCTAGAAACCTTTAGTTTATTTTAGTTATACTTTTTATACTCTTTTTTTATACTAGTATGCAAAAACTCAGGACAGTATTATGTTCATTAAATGTTTAATGTTTTAGTTTTAGAGTTGGTGTAAATTTTCATACTCTTATACCACTATGCAAAAAACTCAGGACAGTGTTAGTTTTACTATTTTATGCTTATGTCTATTATTATATGTTTCAGTGTTTCAATGTTTAGATGTTTACTGTTGCACCGAGGGACTGAGAGAAACGCAATTTCGGTCCTGTGTATGTCCTGTACAGTACATATTGCAGATCTGACAATAAAGTTGACTTTGACTTTTTGACTTTGACTTTGAACTTTTATCACAGCAGGATCAGCCCAGTTCAAACAAAATAAATCAGTTCATACATATCATCACAGGAGAACTCCCTGTCGGTGTTGACAAACTTGCGCGGCTCTTCTTCTTCTCTGTTTTCTGTAATGTCAGCGCTGCAGCGCCGGCGCGACCAGTTGCTGCAGTAATGGTGAATCCAGACCGAATGCGTTTTCTACTGCAGGAACGTCCAGTTTACATGCAAAGTCAATGGTGGACGCACCTCCAGGCGCCTCCTGGCGTCTTGCGTCACGTCGCGTGCGTGTTGAGCGTGCTGGAGAGCTTTTTCCGTGCACGTGAACCCGCGTCAACCTCCAAAGCACGCCTCCAACATGCTGAAGATTTCGCCGTTCAACTTTCAAACGCCGCTCAAACTCTACCCGATTGGTTGGTGTGTCAACCAATCAGGGAGAGTCGGGGGAGAAGAGAGGGGGTCAGGGGGAGAGTCCCTATGTGACGCGGAAACCAGTGACGCGGAAACCATTGCGCATGTGACGTATTGTTTGTGGAACACAGAAAAAACCCGCGGAGTCATGGAATATGGAAGAGAAACTCATTGTAGCTGTGTGTTCGCGACAATTCCTTCACAACCAGTCAAGTCTGCTCCACAGAGACAGAAATAAAGAGCTCCTCACCTCGCGGAGTGCATTGACGACTCGGTACACCGGTAAGCTCCTCCCCCACACCCCCGCAGCAGCAGGGTTGCCAGATAAACATGAATTTTATTTTTTTATTTATTTATTTTTACCCCTTTTCAGTGCAAATGTTCACTAAACTCAACACATTATTAATCTTATCAGACCCTCACGCAGCAAATATGACAGTTTGGGTAAAAAAAAATAAAAAATAAGCAACAGTACTAGATGATTAATTAATTTTTATCTGGCAACCCTGCGCAGCAGTTTTCTGGGTAGTTTCGCTTCTGGCTTTTTGGTCTGGACACAAAGTGCGTCCACTTGCGTGCGTGTTGAGCTTTTTTGCAGTTGAAATCGCGTTTGGTCTGGATGTACCATAACTGCGGTTGTTGCAGTAACTGCGGTTGTTGCACGCAGCTGAACACGTGCACGTAACTTTTTTTCTCACTCCTAAAACGCTCAAATTGGGGACATTTTCAAAGACAGCTTTAGCCGGGGACAGGTTGTCCAAAACGGGGACTGTCCCCCGAAAATCCCGGACATCTGGTCACCCTAAGCTAAAAGCAGTGAAGGTCCACTTTCCTTTCAGCAAAACAGCAAAGGACCCAGCTGTCATCTACTGTACACATACAGTTAGTCCTCGACTTACGACGGAGATCCGTTCCTACGCTGCGTCGTAACCCGAATTTTGACGTAAGTCGGAACATACGTAAATACTTCACCTTATACGTACAGTACTGTATTTTACCAAGCACTTAGCCTATTCTAACACAGTACCCTACATAATTATTAAAACACATACATTTCAGAGCCATAATGAAGGGAAAAAATAGTTAATTTCCTACTCTGGAATGCTGGTGAAGCCATTTTCTCCGTCTCTCCTCCGGATTCTCCATTTGTTTACGTCGTAAAACCGCCGTCCATTAAACAGCTACTTTTCCACAGCTACTGCCTGTCCAGCTTGCTCCAACAAGTTTTGTTTTGTTTTTTGAATGTCCAGAGGACCAGACTTAGCTTTTTTAGAGAGTACAGGGCAGTATATATACTGCCAAGATGGCATCAACCAAGATGGCCGCGCTCAGACCAGTAGCAGCTTCATGGGCTCCCAGAACATCCCCAGTTTTTAGTAGTTTAAATAGTGTTTTTGTACCTGACTCTGCGCGTTTTTTGCGGGTGAATTATAGCCGAACTGAGCTGTTGAGAATTGGAGCGGATTTACCACAAGGCACAGCTGAAATCAGCAACGAACTCAAATCAGAACTCGGAAGATTGGATCTGCTTAGATCATCTTTCTGGAAGCAGATGCGCGGAGGAAAGAAGAGGAAGCGGTGCTCTCGAGGGAAAAAGCGTGGCTGTCGAGCAGGAATCATGACGAGACTACGAGCAGACGCTAAAACCGGTAAACCCCCGATGCCGGCTTTATTTCTGTCTAATGTGCGTTCGCTCGACAACAAGATGGACCTGCTTCGTCTGAGAGTAACAACGTCGGAGGAGATGAGGAGATGTTCGGTGCTTTGTCTCACGGAAACATGGATCAATGAAGACACTCCTGACTCTGTTTACGAGTTGGATAATAAACTATTTTTCAGAACGGACCGGTGCATCGAGACTACGGGGAAAACGCGAGGTGGAGGTGTCTGCATTTACGTTAACAAAGACTGGTGCACGAACTGTGCCGTTATCAGCAGGATCTGCTCAGCTGCTGTGGAGCTTTTAACAATAAGATGTCGCCCACATTATCTTCCCCGCGACTATTCAGCGATAATAATAAGCGCTGTTTACATAGCACCCGATGCTAATGCTAAAGTCGCCCAGGAAGAAATTCATGAGTTACTCACCTCGCTGCAGTGTAAATATCCTGAGGGGTTTTTCATTGTTTCCGGGGACTTCAATCACGTGGATTTACGTGCCATCCTTCCAACCTTCAATCAGCACGTTTTCACAGAAACACGAGGAAATAAGACATTAGACCAGGTCTACACGAATGTGAAGGGGGCGTACACGGCGAAGCCACGCCCACCGATCGGGGCTTCCGACCATCGCTCCCTGCTATTGGTCCCTAGACAGCTCCCCCCACTCCGACGTTCGATGCCAGAACAAAGAGTGATCACATCGTGGCGCCAAGATAGTTCCCCCATGCTAAGAGACTGCTTTGAAAACACAAACTGGTCTGTCTTCAAAGAGGCAGCTACGAATGGAAATTCAATTGACCTGGAGCTTTATGCTTCCTCTGTCCTGGGTTACATCAGTACATGTGCTGAAAATGTATCCATAAGAAAGTGTGTTAAATTTTACCCCAATCAAAAACCCTGGCTAAATAAGGATGTCCGCACCCTGCTGGCAGCCAGGGACACTGCATTCAAGTCTAAAGATACTGAGGAGTTGAGAAAGTGCAGGAGAGAACTGGATGATGGCATAAAGAAGGCCAAAGCCGCGTATGCACAGAGGATCGAGGGACAGTTCACCTCACATGATCCAAGGAGCATGTGGCAGGGCATCAAATGCTTAACAGACTACAAGGGCAAAAGCAAACAATGCCCCAGGGACCCATCCCTGCCTGATGCCCTCAATAAGTTTTATGCACGTTTTGATGATCCAAACAGACCAACTAGCACCAGACTCACCTCATCACCAGACGAGGAGCACCTCAAAGTGACCGCAGCAGAAGTGAGAGGCAGTCTCAGAAGGATCAACCCTCATAAAGCTACGGGTCCAGACAACATCCCAGGGAAAGTTCTGAAGGAATGTGCGGACCAGCTCTGTGAGGTGCTGGCTGACATCTTCACCACCTCACTTGCACTGGAGTCAGTTCCCACCTGCCTGAAGACCGCCACCATCATCCCAGTCCCAAAAAGCTCCACAGTGACTGGTCTGAATGACTACAGACCGGTGGCTCTCACCCCGATAGTCGCTAAATGTTTTGAGAAACTGGTCATGTCCCACATCAAGACAGCCGTCAACATCAACGAGGACCCTCATCAATATGCATATCGTGAGAACCGATCAACAGAGGACGCCATCTCCTCCGTGGTCCACACTGCTCTCACCCACCTGGATCAGAAGGACTCATACGTGCGTCTGCTCTTTGTGGACTTCACATCTGCCTTCAACACCATGATCCCCCAAACTCTGATAGACAAACTATCCACACTTGGACTAAGCCCCTCTATTTGTAACTGGGTCTTAGACTTCTTAACAGACAGACCACAGTCCGTGAAGATCCACAACTTCTCCTCCTCCACCATCACCCTCAGCACTGGCTCTCCTCAGGGATGTGTGCTGAGCCCTCTTCTGTTCACTCTGCTCACATATGATTGTACAGCCACACATCCAGGCTGTCATATTGTTAAGTTTGCAGATGATACAGCTGTGGTGGGATGCATCACAGATAATGATGAATCCAGCTACAGACAGGAGGTGGAACATCTGGAGAGCTGGTGCAAAGAGAACAACCTTCACATGAATGTGAAGAAGACGAAGGAGATGATTGTGGACTTCAGAAGGAACAAACACACCCACACCCCACTGTATATAGGTGGATCTGCGGTGGAGGTGGTCTCCAGCTACAAATACCTGGGTGTACACTTGAATGATAACCTCAGCTGGAGCAATAACACCACCAGCCTGATCAAGAAAGGTCATCAGAGACTCTACTTCCTCAGACGGCTGAGACGAGCCGGTCTGAGAAGCCCAGTCCTCACCTCGTTCTACAGGTGTGCAGTGGAGAGCGTCCTGTGCTCCAGTATCAATGTGTGGCATGGAGGCTGCACAGTTGCAGAGAGAAAAGCTCTGCAGAGAGTGGTGAAGGCTGCACAGAAGTCTGTGGGAGTCAGTCTCCCCACCATCACAGACATTTACACCTCCAGATGCAGAAAAAGAGCCACCTGCATCATGAAAGACCTCACTCACCCAGCACACTCACTCTTTGCACCACTCCCCTCGGGACGGAGGTTGAGGAGCATCAAATGTAGAACCACTAGACTGAGAAACAGCTTCTACCCTGAGGCTGTCAGACTCATGAATAAATAAATAATAAGAATAAACACTGCAAAAGGTCACATCATACTGATACTGTACTGATCTGTTTCTTGTTGCTGCGTTCATCTGTGACCATCTGCTCATGTTCGTGCTGCTGTTTATAATGATGTTTTTCTACTACATTAGGGCTTAGTGTATTACTAGCTGATGTGATGTCTCTCTTAGTTAATCCTAGATGTTATTATTGTATTTCTCTTGCATTTGTTGTTGGATGTAACTGGGACCCTGTGTACATAATCTCGTTTTCAGCACATGTACTACATGCGGTGCAAATGACAATAAATTCTCTCTGACTCTGACTCTCTGACTCTTGAGATAATGATAGAGAAAATGACCTAATTCTGATAATTTTAGTTTTTTAAATGAAATAAATACATCTAAATTAGAGTTTAATCAGAGTCATACCTGTCAAGTTTTGGATTTAAAAATAAGGGAAATTTTCTGCCGGTTACGCCGAGCCATCCCACACATGGATCTGCAACCTTTATGATCAAAAGAGCCATTTCTGCCCCTTTGTTCACTAAATTAAACGTTTCCAGAGCCACAATACCTGCTACAACTGGGATTCTCAACTGGTGGCCCACAGACCACTTTAAGTTTGTTAGAGGACAATTTTCTGACCTGTAGTTTTCTGGCCATTGTAAAGCTGAAAATATCTAATGATTTGTTGATATTTTTACATTTTAAGACTAAAAAAGACCAGATTATCATAAAGAAGGAAAAATAATGTGATCTTTCCCAATTAAAAAATAAAATAATGAACTATGCAGGTCTAGGTAAATTATTTTAATTGTGGAAAAATTAAATATCCTACTTCGAATAAATAAAGTTA
This sequence comes from Garcialebias charrua, assembly GCA_038048925.1. NCBI lineage: Eukaryota > Metazoa > Chordata > Actinopteri > Cyprinodontiformes > Rivulidae > Garcialebias > Garcialebias charrua. The sequence continues at coordinate 8,279 of JBBPBX010056747.1, read as the reverse complement.
ACTTATGTTTTACTCCTATTAGTTCTAGTATTCACACATTTGCAAAGGAAATGACAGGAAAAACTGCTAAAACTAGCCCTTTTTGTTGTTATAAGAACAAATAAAATTCAGTTTAAAGTTAGTTTTGATCAAAGCTTGGAAGAGCCACTGCTGAGGGACCAAAGAGCCGCATGTGGCTCCAGAGCCGCAGGTTGCAGACCCCTGCACTAGCCCAACCAAAGTCCAGGACCCCTTACATTTTAAGACAGGTTTACAAGAAATCTAAAATAACTACCTATCAGCCTCTTTCAAACCAGTTATGTGATCACAATCTGATAGGCCTACCTTTGTGCTTGACGGATTTTTCATGCTGACGGACATCGTTCCTTCCCCCATGAGAGACACTAAAGTCGCAGTTACAAATCTTAAAAAACGCGTAATTGTGCCCCACCCTACTCTTCTTTAGGAAAGTAAATTCGCTGTCCCATTTTTCAAGATATTTACACGAAGTCTTAACTTTTTTGGCAGGGACGCCTTCTCTCTCGTTACATTCATCCATCTCTGTGTTTTTCCGGGTTTGTTCCCGTTGCCAACACTAACATCGCGAGAACTGCCACCGAGGCTACTGCAGGTGGCAGTTCTCGCGAGGCTAGTGACAGCACTGGAATGTTTTTTTTTGTTTTTTTTTTAATAATATTATAATACGGGAAATTTCAGAGAAAATAATAATTCGGGATGACAACGGGAAAGAGGGGTAAAATACGGTAGTTTCCCGGCCAAAACGGGAGACTTGACAAATATGATCAGAGTCAGAGTCAGAGATTCTTTATTGTCATTTGCACCACATGTGGTACATGTGATGAAACAAGATTATGTACACAGGGTCCCAGTTACATCCATCTATAATAAGTAAAGAAAAACAGTAATAACATCTAAGATATGAACTAAGAAAAACATCAACTAAAAATCTAACACAAAAAAACCAGCCACTAGGGAGCACAAGCCAGTGTATCTCTTGTGCCGGTCCCAAGCCCGGGTAAATGGTGAGGGTTGTGTCAGGAATGGCATCCGATGTAAAACACTTGCCAAAACCATAATGCGAGTTCATCAAAGTGAAACCATACCGGATCGGTCGAGGCCCGGGTTAACAACGTCCGCCACCGGTGCTGTTGACAAACAGGGTGCCGGCGGAAATTGTACTACTGTTAGTCGAAGACCCGAGGAGGGAAACGTGTCAGGAGACAGAGGGAGAGGAGGAAAGTGAAGAATGTAGGACTGAGGGTTGCAACTCTAAATGTGGGGACAATGACAGGCAAAGGTAGAGAGCTGGCTGACATGATGCAGAGAAGAAAGGTAGATGTTTTATGTGTCCAAGAGACCAAGTGGAAGGGCAGCAAGGCTCGCAGTATTGGAGCAGGGTTCAAACTGTTTTACCATGGTGTGGATAGAAAGAGAAATGGAGTAGGGGTGGTCCTGAAGGAGGAGTTGACAAAGAATGTAGTAGAAGTGAAGAGAGTGTCAGATAGGGTGATGTGTCTGAAGGTAGAAGTAGAAGGTCTGACGTTAAACATAGTCAGTGGTTATGCTCCACAGGTTGGTTGTGATGGGGAGGAGAAAGATACATTTTGGAAAGATGAAGTGATAGAGAGTATTCCCAGAAGTAAAGAGTGATGATTGGAGCAGACCTGAATTGACATGTTGGTGAAAGAAACAGAGGGGATGAGGAAGTGATGGGTAGGTTTGGTGTCAAGGAAAGAAACCAGGAAGGACAGATGGTGGTGGATTTTGCCAAGAGAATGAAATGGCTATAGTCAATACCTATTTCCAAAAGAGGGAGGAACATAGAGTGACCTATAAGAGTGGAGGAAGGAGTACACAGGTCGACTACATTCTGTGTAGAAGAGGAAACCTGAGGGAGATTGGAGACTGTAAGGTTGTGGCAGGGGAGAGCGTGGCCTAGAGGTGTCGTTTCTTTGCCCGAGCCCGACCCTACCCGAGCCCTACCCGACTTCGGGTCGGGCTCGGGCCATATTTTTGCGTTTGATTGGCGGGCCGCGGGTCGGGCTCGGGCTTTGATGTGGTTTTTTTAATCATACAGCACAAACAAAACTAAATAAAAATGCACACAATATAAAATTGTTTTAATCTGCTTGTAAAGAATATAAGGCAGTAAGTTTATTGATGAGGAAATAATTAATAGAGTGAATTTAGATGGTGAAAACCGCAGCGCACTGAGCCACTAAATTGGCAACTCAGCCAGAGAGCAGGCGCGCGGCGCGCGCCTGACAGCGTCTCCCCCGACATGCTGGACTTTTTAGTGACATTTCTCGAACCATTTTACCGTGCACAGAGAGAACTGGAGGGTGACAAATATCCCACCAACCTGGTTTGTCTCTGGAATGAGAAACTGAAGCAACACTGCCAGTCCTCACACAGACTCTCCGCAGCAGGTGTTTCTGCGCCGCAGACATGCAGAAGTGCTGGAGCGCAAAATTATTATCCACGACTTGCAGAGAGTTGCATTATTTCTGTGGCCTAACTTTAACGAGCTCAAAATTATGTCACCAGCTGACGTGCGTCAGGTGCACGCTCACGTCCGCACACTGCTCTCTGCGGCGGAACAAGTTGCCGCATTCCTGACATTCCTGAAGCTTCAACAGCAAACTGCGAGCAGCGCGCTCACACCTCCTCCTCCTCCATCAAAACAAAGAAGAACAACATCAAGTTCTTTTGCTGAGTGGGAGAACGCAGTAAAAGCTTAATAAATAAACGTAGTGTTTTTTTTTTTTTGTTGTTGTTGTTTTTTTTTTTAATCGGGTAGGGTCGGGTCGGGCGGTGATTTCTAGGAAATCAGCGGGCTCCCTCGGGCTTGGGTAATTAAACTTAGGGCTCGGGTAGGGTAGGGCCGTGGATTTCCGGCCCGATGACAGCTCTAGCGTGGCCAGACAGCATCGGATGGTTGTGTGTAGAATGACTGTTGTTGCGAAGAAGAGAAAAAGAGTAAAATCAGAGAAGAAGACCAAATGGTGGAAGCTAAAGAAGGAAGAATGTTGTGAGAAATTCAGAGACGAGCTGTTAAAGGCTCTGGGTGGTAAGAAAGAGCTTCCAAGTGACTGGGCTACTACAGCAACAGTAATTAGAGAGACAGGTAGGAAGGTACTTGGTGTGTCATCTGGACAGAGAATGGATGATAAGGAAACCTGGTGGTGGAATAGTGAAGAAAGAGATTAGCCAAGAAGAAATATGACAGTGAGAGGACTGAAGAGAGGAGACAGGAATATAAGGAGATGGGACATAGAGCAAAGAGGGAAGTAGCTAAGGCAAAGCAGAGGGCGTACAATGAGTTGTATGGGAGACTGGACACTAAAGAGGGCGAGAAGGACTTGTACCGATTGGCAAGACAGAGGGATCAGGCTGGAAAGGATGTGCAGCAGGTTAGGCTTATTAAAGATGGGAGTGTGAGGAAGATGGAAGGATTACTTTGAGGAGCTAATGAATGAAGAGAATGAAAGAGAAAGAAGAGTGGAGGTCATAGAAACTGTGGACCAGGAAGTGGGAAAGATTAGTGAGGGTGAAGTCCGGAAAGCTCTGAAAAGAATGAAGAAGGGGAAGGCAGTAGGACCTGATGACATACCAGTGGAGGTTTGGAAATGTCTTGGAGAGATGGCAGTGAGGTTTTTGACTCAAATATTTAATGGAATATTTGAGGGTGAGAAAATGCCTGAAGAATGGAGAAGAAGTGTGCTGGTTCCCATTTTTAAGAACAAGGGTGATGTACAGAGTTGTAGCAACTACAGGGGAATTAAGTTGATGAGCCACACGATGAAGATCTGGGAGAGAGTTGTGGAAGGAAGGCTTAGACAAGAGGTGACTATCTGTGAGCAGCAGTATGGTTTCATGCCAAGAAAGAGCACCACAGATGCCATCTTTGCTTTGAGGATGTTGATAGAGAAGTACAGAGAGGGTCAGAAAGAACTCCATTGTGTGTTTGTGGATTTAGAAAAAGCATATGACAGGGTGCCAAGAGAGGAGGTGTGGTATTGCATGAGGAAATCTGGAGTGGCAGAAAAGTATGTTAGACTGGTACAGGACATGTATGAAGACAGCAGGACAGTGGTGAGATGTGCTGTAGGAGTGACAGATAGCTTCAAGGTGGAGGTGGGATTGCATCAAGGATCGGCTCTGAGCCCCTTCTTGTTTGCTCTGGTGATGGACCGACTAACAGATGAGGTCAGGCAGGAATCCCCATGGACTATGATGTTTGCAGATGACATTGTGATATGTGGTGAGAACAGGGAACAGGTGGAAGAGAACTTGGAGAGGTGGAGGTATTCACTTGAAAGAAGAGGAATGAAAGTCAGCCGTAGTAAGACAGAGTACATGTGTGTGAATGAGAGGGAGGCCAGTGGAACAGTGAGGCTACAAGGAGCAGAGGTCACAAAGGTGCAGGACTTCAAGTACTTGGGGTCCACTGTCCAGGAAAATGGGAAATGTGGTAAAGAGGTGAAAAAGAGAGTCCAGGCAGGATGGAGTGGATGGAGAAAAGTTTCAGGAGTGATTTGTGACAAAAAGGTGTCAGCAAAGGTCAAAGGAAAAGTTTACAAGACAGTGGTGAGACCAGCTATGTTGTATGGTCTGGAGACAGTGTCATTGACAAAAAGACAGGAGAAAGAACTGGAAGTAGCAGAAATGAAGATGCTGAGGTTCTCCTTAGGAGTGACAAGGATGGATAAGATCAGGAATGAGATCATCAGAGGTACAGCACATGTTGAACAACTGGGAGATAAAGTTAGGGAGGCCAGACTGAGATGGTTTGGACATGTCCAGAGGAGGGACAGTGGGTATATTGGTAGAAGGATGTTAGAAATGCAGCTGCCAGGAAAAAGACACAGAGGAAGGCCAAAGAGGAGATATATGGATGCAGTTAGAGAGGACATGAAGGTAGTTGGAGTGAGGACAGAGGATGCAGAGGACAGAGTGAGGTGGAGGAGGATGACTCGCTGTGGCGACCCCTGAAAAGGGAAAAGCCGAAAGAAGAAGAAGAAGATTTTTATTAAATATGATAACCTCGTAAATCCGGAACCTCGTAGGTCGGCCCCTCGTAAGTCGGGGATTACCTGTATGTTACAAGTTTTTTTTTTTTGCAGGGGTACACTTTTACAAGAGAGCTTTATGTTTGAAAACCTCATGGAAACATCAAAAAGGCGTTCAATACAAGATCAACTGGACTTTATTTGTTGAAAAAGACGTTTCAACCCCTATCCAGGGGGCTTTTTCAATTCAATAAGACTGAGCTGAATACAGCAACTCAGACTGAGGAAGTCTTTCGGACGAAAGACGAAACGTTTCTACATTTTTTTTTTTGCTTTGTTTTGTTTTATTTGTTGAATGTCCAGAGGACCAGACTTAGCTTTTTTAGATTTTTCTACCTGGATTATTGAGCATGCATCAGAGTATTTTCATGATAGTTTCATTGACTTTGTAAACAAACACGCTCCTTTCCGGCAGTTCAGGATAAAGGGCCGTGACAGCCCCTGGTTTACTCCTGAACTAGCTGATCTCCTGCACTGGAGAGATCATCTTTGGGCCGCAGCAAGAAAATCACACTCAGACACTGATTGGTTGAAATTTCGGCAGCTAAGGAATAAATGCACAACTGCCATCAAAGCCGCAAAACGTAACTACTTCTTATCTCAGACCTCCAAAAATCTAAACGATCCTAAAAAATTCTGGAAAACCATTAAATCTCTCTCAGGCACCCCCCAATCATCTGACCTCCCATCACAATTTCTTGTTGACTCTGTTCCTGTGTCAAATAAGCACGAGATCCTGAACTGTTTCAATAAACATTTTGTTGCTTCTAGTTCATTATTTGACACAGTTACAAATGGAAAATCAGCCACTTTATCTAATAATCAAACTTCTACAAATCAAATCCCTCCTACAAGCCAACCATCTGTTAATCACACCTTCTCTTTTTCTCCGTTCTCAGTCAGTGAGGTAAATAAACTGTTAAATGATCTTGATCCTAAAAAATCTGCAGGTCCAGATGAACTTCCACCTTATTTCTTAAGGCTGGCTGCTCATATCATCACAGTCCCTGTGACCCACATCTTTAATCTGTCCATAAGCCAAAACACCATTCCGGATGCTTGGAAAACAGCCTTTGTTCTTCCTTTGCTGAAGGGAGGTGACCCCACCTCACTGAACAATTATCGACCGATCTCTAAACTCTGCATCTTAGCCAAGGTTCTAGAAAAACTGATAAACTCTCAGATCAAAAACTATCTGGACTCATTTAACATCTTACCTCTTCATCAATCTGGTTTCAGGAAAAAACACAGCACAACAACTGCTTCTCTGAAGGTTCTGAATGATGTTGTTGAAGCATTGGATGCTAAGGACTATTGTGCTGCACTTTTCTTAGACCTGTCTAAAGCTTTTGACACTGTGATCTGGATCATAACATCCTGTGTCATAAGCTCTCAGAAATCGGTTTCTCTGATCACACCATCGGTTGGTTTTCTAATGCCCCTTTTCCACTTGGTGGCCCGGGTCGGATGTGACGTCATATTTGCGTGCCAAACGCGCATTGGACAGCATTTCCACCTCACAGATGCGCGGCGCCGCGCCAAGATTCCGGACTCATCTCAGAGCAGGGTCCAGGCCGGCTGGACCCGAACCGTGGGGAGGAGGCTGGACTGAGTTTGAGGAAGTGGCTGCCGCGAGGGAGCAAACACCGAAGGACTTTACAAGATTAACATGGTAAAAACAATTATTTGTATTTAAAATTATAGCAAACATGTGTCTTAAGCCGAACTATTCCTTAATAATTTCACGTTGTTGTCAAAACGGCAGGATTTAAAAAAGTAGTTTCGCCATGTGCGCACGTGAGCCGGCTTTATTTCTATCGATCGGCGTTCTTTCTTTTAATGTAGCTAAATAAAAGCTTAAAAAATATATTTCATAGCTGGCTTTATACCACGAGGGTTCCTCAGGTGAACAAGTCCTTAATAATGTCACGTTGTGGTCAAATCTGCTGGATTTAAATAGATTTGTTTTGACTACTTCCAAACCTGTCACATGTGCTACAAAAATAAATAGTAAAAAATCAAATTTTAATTCAAATAACTTCAACAGCTTACAGTATGCACATAAACATGTTGTGATTACACTCTGTTGGTTTGAAAAATATCTGCTTTGTGGTTTCTGAGATATAAGATATGTGTTAAATACTAGTAGAAAAAAAAGAAGCCAGGTCGACACACTTATGTCTATTAAAAAATCGAATTTTAATTCAAATAACTCAAACAGCTTACAGTATGTACATGAACATGTTGTGATTACATTTTGTTAGTTTGAAAAATATCTGCTTTGTGATTTCTGAGATATAAGATATGTGTTAAATACTAGTAGAAAAAAAAGCTAGGTCGACACACTTATGTCTATAAAAAAATCCAATTTTAATACAAATAACTCCAACAGCTTACAGTATGCACATAAACATGTAGTGATTGTGTTGGTTTGAAAAATATCTGCTTTGTGGTTTCTGAGATATTTGATATATGTATATATATCTTACATATATCTTATAAAATATATCTACATATAAAACAGTTTCTAGACTGAATTACCGGTAACCATGTTTTTCTTTTTTTTACAGTTAAGACGAAGAAGTCAACACCAGAATTTATCAACTTGTGTCTTCTGGAGGAAGCCCATGAGACAACAGGAAAAAAATCATTTAGGTGGATGCAGTATTTATTTTTGTGCTTTTTTCACTTCTTAGTTTTCATAATAAACATTTTATTTCTTAAGTGGTGTCATTGAACAATAATTTCCTAAACATATTTTACAATGTTAAGTGTGTACAGTATAGTGTTTGTTTAAAAACATACTGGAAGTTAAGAATATTTTCCATTTGCATTTGACCTTTAAAGAATCATAAGAAAAAGATTATTAGATTTGAACAGCCCTCCATCCATCCATCCATCCTTCCTGATGTCGTGTCATGAGTAGTGCAGCAGCTTTTGCCAGGATGCACAGACGTCAACATGAACCCATCCATCCATCCATCCTGATGTCGGGTTGTGGGTGCAGCAGCTTTTCCAAGGATGCACAGATGTCAACATGAACCCATCCATCCATCCATCCATCCTGATGTCGGGTTGTGGGTGCAGCAGCTTTTCCAAGGATGCACAGACGTCGCCATCAACCCCGATGAAGCTGTTCTTGGATGCCCAAACGAGTTTCCTGATCAACAAACATTTAATTATTAATACTTTGTTTTTACGTTTAAA
>JBBPBX010056746.1:5379-22664 GCA_038048925.1 Garcialebias charrua | reverse complement strand
GTGACAGGAGGAGGATGCTGAGCAGGGACTGGTGAACACGAGGGAGAGACAACATGAAGGAACAGACCCAGAAACCCTACAACCAGCTTCTTTCAGCTCCGTCTGCTCTCTAAAGTGAAGTCACTCCTTAGCCGTAGTGATCTGGAGAAGGTCATCCATGCCTTTGTGACCTCCAGACTTGACTATTGTAATATATCTTTATTGGCATTGTCGATTGTACCGGGGTACAAAACATTGCAATTGGCGCACGCACCATCCTTTAATTAAAGAGAACATGCGCACGGAAGCCGCAACAGAAATTAATCTGCGCCGCCAAATAATCAGATATAGAAAAAAAGGAAGGTTACAATAGGATAATCATTGGTATTCAAAAAAGAATCACATTTTGTCTTAGGACATTATATGATAAAGTAAAAAAACTACCAGCTTCAAGCACAGATAAGACAAATCATATGTTGCATTTTGGTGGCGGAGCAGGGAGATAAGTCTGTGAGCAATCGTCCAGATAGAGCACAGTTCTGCAGATGGGCTCAGCCGCTCATCTGAATGCACACACAGAGCTTTTTTTTTTTTTGGGGGGGGGGGTTCTTCCAGTAGCTTCAGACTCCAGGAGTGATATGAAGTCAGCCTTTGTTCAAGGTTGCTTGGGGTGTCCCAATTAGATTTGTTGATTTATTTATTTTTGGGGAAGTCTACAGTGTACTTTTACTGTTCAGCCTTGAGTCCAGGTGCTATCTGAGTCCAATTCGTCCAAATTATGTGAAATTATGTGAGCTTTCATTCAACCCGAGCTACAGGTCTCCCTCTCCTCCCTGATGTAGCCCGCTCGGCTGTAAACGAGTCCCAAACCGTACCGCAGGTCTGCGGTCGTCCACGACTGTTCCCATCGTGCGATTCAGTTCGAACAACAGCTGGTTCATTGAGGTCACAGCTCGGATCAAAGAGTTGTTCTGAGCAGGAAGTTTCGACAGCGCGTTGATCTTCCTTAGTTTCCAGTAGCAGAAGCCCCCGCATGAGCCAAAGAGCAGTGCACCTGCTACCATAAATCCAATTATCCACAGATCTCCACATCCTCGACCGAAAGAACGGTCAGAAACATAATTTTCCACTTCCCCCAAATCCATGATGTACCCGGCCGCATGCGTGTCGAGGGGGCACGTCGGTTATCCTGGTCCGGAGTGCTTCGTGGAAAAAAAATTTATAGATAGAGGAGACAGCCCTTGCAATTAAATCCATGTTCCAAATTGCTTCGAGCGAGCACTGAAGAGTTGCAGACGAGACAAAAGAGCAAAAGCAGGGAGGAGGAAAACTTTAGGGCAGGAGAGGAGCAGAGAAGCATCCTGTTTTGCCAAGAGCCGGAAGTATCGCTTTGTATGTTGGAATTAATCAATCTTCCATCTCCTGTTTACAGCTTGTACAGAACTCTGCCGCCCGCTTTTTGACTAACACATGAAAATATGAACACATCACTCCTGTCCTGTCCTCTTTACACTGGCTCCCGGTTCAATTCAGGATACAGTTCAAGCTGCTGCTGTTTGTTTTCAAAGCTCTGAATGGACTCGCACCTCTGTACATCTCAGAACTTTTGAAAGTCCATCAGCCCGGCAGAGCTTTACGATCTGCCAGTCAACACCTGCTGGAGGTGCCTCGCTCAAGGTACAAACAATGGGGAGACCGGTCCTTTTCTGTTGCCAGCCCAAAAGCCTGGAACAGCCTCCCCCTTGAGCTGCGTGCCACCTCTGATCTGACTCTGTTTAAATCCAAACTGAAGACCCACTTTTTCAAAAAAGCTTTCAGCGTGTAACTTATTATTTTTTGTATTTTAGTATGACACATTTTTATTTCCATTGCCTCCTTTTATTGCTGTTGCTTTTATTTTATTTTCACTGATTTATTGTACCAGTTTTTATATTTTCTGTCCTGTTAAGCACCTTGGTCAATGAAAGGCATTGTAGGAAGGCACTATATAAATAAAGTTTATTATTATTATTATTATAATAGAGCATTCACAAAACGATTTGCAACGCAGGTTGAAAAGAGGCGTGGTAAAAATCTGCAGCTCAGAGGACGTGGTGCCTGCGTGTTTAAAGTGGGACCGAGGTGTCTGTAAACAAACATGGCGATGCTAGCGAACATCATTGTGCTTATCCGAATGCTTTTTTGTTGTTGTTTTGTTTGTTTTTTGCTCTCGCATCAGTACAGCAATCCGCTCCAGAAGGGCCCCATCATTCACTGTACCGGTAAGTCCCTTATTAATTTCCTCCTCTGCGCGCAGAGACAGGAGTACACGGGTCTCGACATCACCCCAATAGGCTATATGCCACGGACTTCCTTTCTAGCACTTCCGCATTCATGGGCCAGATGGCGCACTTCCGGTTCACAGCCACAGGATGGCGATCTTTACACAATCTCTGGAGGACTTGCCGACAGTCAATGATGTGTACAGAATTATTCAGACCTTTGTCTAAAGCGCACATCTAAGAAAGACAAAGGATTTAAGCTTTATGTGTCCAACTACATAAATAACTCTGAAGGTAAGTCTGTATTTGTTTTCAGTTCACCAAACTGCATCATGTAGGCTAACACAGCTAACATAGTTAACCCTTGCTAAATTGTTGAGTAAACGTGTTTTGTCTGTACATTTCTGATTTAACACAAATGTTTAGTTTCAAACAAGGAGGCAGGAGAAGTCAGGGCTGAGTGTTTACAGTCCATGAGGAGCAGCAGAAGCCCACTGTTTGAGTCAAAGCCACCTGACAGTTCAGTTTCAAACAAGGAGGCAGGAGATTTAGAGCAGATTTAGAAACACAAGTTATTTTAATTTAATTATTTTAATTCAAGTTTGTGTACAAAACTTGAGTTGAAGTTAAATATCAGACAATATAAACTCTTTATATTCAACACATGTCTGCTATATGGTTTTGTGAATCTCACTGTTTATAGCAGCTCTTAATAAGAGATGTTTTCTTTCACTGGACAGGACACCGTAGTGATGATGATGAGGAGGGAGCCAGCTGGTCCAGCCTGGATGTTTGTGAGCCGAGATCGGATCCAAACACTCTCCACTGATGACGAAGGACATGTGATCCATGTGGATGGTTGAACAGAAGAGCTGCTTCATCACTTACCTTTGTCTGACTGATTAATGTTTTTAAATCTCCATTAGCTGTCGAGGAAGCTGTGACTTAAAGTCAGAAGCTGTAATGCTATAAACTGTTTAAATCTTGTGCCTCAAACGTTTTCTACAGTAATGTAACATCATCATCAAATTTGTTTTTAATAAACTGGCTAAAATAAAACTGAACTCTAAGCCTGTCTTAAATCAACATACACATTTTTTTGGGTGATAATATGAAGACAAAGTCAGAATGTTTTGAACATTTTATTTTCTTACAAGTAGTAAGTAGTGTGACTGTAGTGTCAGGGTACAGTAGTCCTGAAGTATGCAGGTAGATTTTTATGCATCTGCTCTTCAGGTATCGGGTCCTAATTGAGCCGAGTACTGTCAATAAAAAGTTGCAGTGATAATCCGCCTGACCGTGGACTGATGGACACCGTACCGGTCAGCAAGGTCCCGTTGCTTTCATCCAAGGTCAAGGTCATTTAAGAACAGGAAGAACTCAACGGGCTGCAGGATATTGGTTGACGGGGTGGTGTGGATAAATAATCAATAAATAACACTGAACAACTGGTAATAACTAATAATTCAATCTCAATGTCACTACTTGTGCAATAACCTGTCACACAACCTGTGTAATGTTGATTATGTGTAGTGTATATATATATATATATATATATATATATATATAACTATGTGCATGTTAGCTTGTACTGTATTACTAGTTTGAAATACTTACAGTAGTTCATTCAAATTCATCCTGCTGCATCATTACTGTATATCCAACCATGTTTACTGTCTCTCTTCAGGACTTTGTGAATATTATAATTACTTTTTCACTTTGCATGCTTTTAGTATAGTTTGATTTTTAGCAAGTCAAATCTGCTCTTCTCATCCTGAGCACTTCATTGTACTGTTAACTCTGTGTTAACCTGTATATGACAAATAAACACAACTTGAACTTGATGGGGAGTTCCTCTCATCTCATTCTTGGTGAACACCGACCATGAATGGCAGAGCAGCGCAGTCATGGGTCAGAAACACGCCAGGAGGTCAGATGATGCAAACCTGAAAAAACAAAAAAGTGTTCATATTTACCTTCATAACGTAAAAAACCAAACAGAGAACTCTTTATGAGAGTTATGCTTTAAAATAAATAATTACATCTCAGGAAATAAAAGTTTAATTGAAGTGAAACAGTTCTGGTTTCATATTAAAGGAAACTGCAGAGAATATTTCAGAGGTGTAACAGCCCTGAAGTTACTAGGAGTTTACAAACATATTTACAGATTAGAAAACTGTTAAAATCTGAATATTATTTTAAAAGTATGTAGTTACAAACTTTTATTAAATCACTCATCATGACTCCAACATTAAATCTACAAGTGCAGGATGTGGAGTCGAGTCATATTCATGTTTCTTACTGAGCTGCAGCTGTGTTCTCCTCCTCGCTGTCCTCTCTGCTGCTTCTCCCAAAGCCGCGGTCATGGAAGGGATAATTATTCCACTGGAACAATGCAGGTACAGCTCATTTTTAACCACTGTTTGATGCTGGCTCTTGAATATTCTGAGGTTTAAAGCGCCGGCTACTAACCCGAGTGTTAGCTTTAAGGCTAACTCGGTTAGCCACGTTGTCCCTGCTATTCACTGGACACAACGGCACACAACAAATCTCTCTTGTTGTACCAGTAGCTTGCAGATAATTTACCTTTTGTGTCTTTTACATGGTCTAGTTCTAGAAGCTACCGCTAACAACAACTGCTGTCGACCAGAACCGGAAGTGTAGCGTAGAGCCCAGATTTTAACGGAAGTACGTCACCACTACCCGTGGCATATACCCTATTAGCCTTTTCCGTGATGATCAATGAAAAAAGAAAAAGACTTGGCGAAGAATAGCGAGTGATGCGCAAGCGAAATACAAATGTCATGTTCTTGTTTACACATTTAAATAGAGCGCGACAGTGGGCGCCGGAAGAGTACGTGGGAGAGTACGTCATTATTCAAATCAGTTTGAAGCCGCAGCACCACCACACCTTTCACAAGTCGACAGATCCGGGCCTGATACTACCTCTGCTCGTGGATCAGGGGTGCATCAGAGGCGAGTAAAATGTACTTGCCAATCCGCCTTCATGTTTTTTCTGAATGCTCGTTGGAGGACTGAATACGCATCAGGCCCGGATTGAGCCGTCTTCTGAAAGGGGCTAGTATCACTCAGCCCTCTGTGAATAGCAAACAACCATCAGGGAGCTAACAATCCATCATTAGGCTGATGGTCCTCCTTGATCATGTGAGCAGCTGGTTTTGGCTGTCAGCAGCAAGCAGGTTGATCCACTGTGAGAGGGTGCTATTTATAAGACTGAGCTGAATACAGCACCTCAGACTGAGGAAGTTTTCGGACGAGAAAGACGAAACATTTCTACCTTTTTTTATGTCCAGAGGACCAGACTTAGCTTTTTAGACTTAATAAATGCACTTTAACAGTAAAATCAGCTGCATTTCATTCATTCATTCATTCATTCATTCATTCATTCAACCTTTATTTAGACATCTTCCACTGAGCTTCGAGGACTCATTTACAAGAGAGACCTGCTTTATTAACAAAGAGTGATGACAACAATGGATAACAACGACAACAATAGACGGTCGAAAAATAGGCATACAAATTTAAGTTTCTCTTTTTTTTTTTTTTTACAAATCGAAACAAAATAGCAACCAAAAGGACAATCAAGAGCAGCAAAAAACAGTTAGATCACAAGGCGATTTAGAAAACTAAAAACAGGAACATGTCTGCATTGGCTGTTACCAGGCACGTAACGGGGTTTTAAAGCCACTTAGAGAGTTAAAGGTTGAGAGCAGATCTTTTTGCAAGGTATTCCAGGAAACAGGAGCGGAGTAGGAGAAGGCCCTTTTGCCTGGTTCAATTCTCACTGAGAGACACTGCAGGTAATAATATCCTGAGAGTGCATGCTGTAGCTGCACTCACGCAGAGACATGTAGGAGGAGATGTTTGGAGACAACAGACCAAGAAGTGATTAAAGATGTAAATGTACCAGTGGAAGAGTCTGCATGTTAACCAGTAAATACAGGGTGCAATGATGGGTATGGTAGTTACAGCCAGTTGTGAATCTTAATGCTCCATGATAGACAGCATCCAACATCTGCAGGGTGCTTGTAGGAGCGTTCATACCATACCATACCATACCATTTTATTTATAAAACACTTTAAACAGGAACAAGTCCACACCAAAGTGCTGAACAAACAAACAAGCAACAGGCACGACAGACAATGAAGTACAACACGAAAAACACGAAAAACATAAAAACATTGCAGATCAAAAATAAAACGATCAAACACCAATCAGCGGGTGTTGAAGGCAACAGAATAGTAGTGAGTTTTTAAACCTGGATTTGAAAACTGAGAGGGAGGGGGCCTGTTTGAAGAGAAGCGGTAACTCGTTCCAGAGTCTTGGGCCTGCTACAGAGAACGCCCTGTCACCTCTGCTCTTAAGACGAGTTTCTGGAACTGTTAAAAGTACCCGGTTCTCTGACCTCAAAGCACGTGGAGGGACATATGGGTATATCAGATCTGAGAGATATGCAGGGGCGAGGCTGTTCAGTGATTTGTAGACGTACATGAGAATTTTGAACTGGATTCTAAGATGAACCGGTAGCCAGTGCAGGGAGGCCAAGACTGGTGTAATGTGCTCTCCTATGCGTGTACTGGTTAAAAATTGGGCAGCTGCGTTCTGGACCAGTTGTAGTCGTGCAATGGAGGCCTGACTGACACCAAGCAGAAGTGAATTGCAGTAATCAAGCCTAGATGTAATGAATGCGTGAATCACTGTCTCCAGGTTATTTTTTGATAATATGGGCTTCAGCTTAGACAGTCGCCTCAGCTGGAAAAAACAGGATTTAACGATCATGTTTACATGACTGTTGAGTTTCATGGAAGGATCCATTATCACTCCCAGATTTGTGACTTTTTGTTTTTCAGACAGGGGTAGAGCAGAGAGGTCGATGCAGTGGTTCGAGGTTGTGTCATTGGGAAGGAACAATATGGCTTCAGACTTCTTATCGTTGAAACTTAAGAAATTTAAAGCCATCCAGTCCCTGATGTCAGCCAGGCAGTCGAGCAGAGGTTGAATAGAGCATGTACCATTTTGTCTTAGGGGGAAGTAAATTTGACAGTCATCGGCGTAGAAGTGGAAGGGTATGTTGTGTTTCCGGAAAATAGCACCGAGTGGCAGCAGGTATAAGGAGAACAAGAGAGGACCCAGGATGGACCCCTGCGGAACCCCCCATTTAAGAGCTGCCACTGCAGAACTAAAACCATTGATGGAAACACAAAAGGATCTGTCAGAGAGGTAGGATCTGAACCAGTTTAGGGCTGACCCTGAGATGCCCACCCACTGCTCCAACCTAGCAATGAGGATCTCATGGTCGATGGTGTCGAAAGCGGATGTGAGGTCCAAAAGGACAAGCAGCACAGAGTCACCGGTGTCTGTGGATAGGAAGATGTCGTTAAAAACCTTCAGTAGGGCAGTCTCAGTGCTGTGGAGGGATTTGAAGCCAGATTGTAATAGCTCGGGGATAGTGTGATCCTCCAAGAAGCACTTTAGCTGGGACTCAACTATTTTCTCTAGAAGTTTAGAAATAAATGGGAGTCTGGAGACAAGCCTGAAGTTAGAAGCTACTGAAGGGTCGAGGTTTGGTTTTTTCAAGAGGGGTTGAACAGCAGCATGTTTTAATGATTTTGGCACCACACCCGAGGATAGACTGCTATTAACAATAGAGATAATAGATAATATGTAGATAATGTCACCGTAGTCAATGGAGGGAAGGAAAGTCACAGTCACAAGGTGTTTCCTAGCGTTTACTGGTGTGCAGCGTGGTGAAATTCAGCCGATTTGACGTTTGCTCCAGGAGTTCTGGAGCGAGACAAGGTGGCATCTAAGGCAAGTCCAGTGTCTCATTAATAGCCACTTTTACCTATTATTGAGACTGTTTGGTTGCCATATTACTTGAGGGTCCTCTAGCTGCTGCAACTGTCTAAATAAAGGTTGAATAAAAATTGTAATGTTTAATATTTTTCATAACAGAATGAATTAAATTGTCAGATCTCAGCGAACATTTGGTTTATAAATGGGAGAAAAAAAGTATATTAGTCGCTTCAGTGTATAAGTCACAGGACGTGCAAATTTATGCAAAAAGGTGCGACCTATATGGCAAAAAATACAGTATATATGAAGGGGACGTGCCACCCAAAACACAAACGGTCAAAAATATTATCGTCAACTTTTGACTTATTTATGAACCTTTGATTAACCAGGCAAATCCCATTGAGATCACAGATCTCTTTTCCAAGGGAGGCCTGGGCCTGAAGGCAGACCAACATGCATGTTTTTGGTCTTTGACTTTTAGTGATGTGTCAGTTAACAAGGCTAAACAAACACTGCAGTTCTATTAACATTTCTGGATTTGTTTAGTTATAGTAAGTGTGGACAGCAGCCTGCTCCACAAACACTGAGTATGGCAAGCCCTTTTAACATTAAATCGTGAAGCCTGACTATCCGTAATTACATTCTAGATATCTGAAAAGGAGTTTTGACTAGTCACAATTACATTTTGACTAGTCAGAATGTTAATTTCAGATATCTGGAATTGAAGTGCCGTGAATCCGATTTAATGTTAAAAGGGCTAGCCATACTCTGAGCACCTCCATCCTCAATGACAGTAATTCTGTGTTCAACTCTGCATTTCAGCATTATATAATGTGATTGGAGTCAAACAGGATTTTACAAAACAGCTGCATTTCTCTCTCTTTCTCTCCTTCTCTTGCTCTCTCTCTCTCTCTCCCTCTCCCTCTCTCTCTCTCTCTCGCTCTTGCGCTTGCTCTCACTCCTTCTCACAAGTCTGACATGCAGGACGACTCATGCATTTGCTTGCACAGTCATCATGAGTCGTCCTGCATGTCAGACTTGATGCAAGAGCAGCTAGTTGTCCAGATGTTCCTGTGTGACGTCCAAAACATTCTGCTTCTCCTTTAAAAGCCTCTTAGATCCTTGCTGCTGATTTAGGATTGGAGCCGTTTGGGTAGAATTACGTACTTTGGATTGGCCAAGCTGAGTTTGGGAAGGAAAGAAAGGGTTTAAAATATTCGTATTCCATAAAAGCTTAGTTTTTGGGAGAAAAAAAATCACCTGTTGTAGTTTTGGAAAGATGAAAATGAGTGGAAAGCATCCAGAAAGGAACAAGAGGGATAATGTGATAGGCAGGCAGTATCATGACTGTATATTTATGTTAAATAAAGTGAGTATGACTCTGTGTTTGATTAAAGAACACAGTTAACATTACTGAGGTTTCTGTTTAGATATTTCAAGTTCAATAATCTTTATTATTCCCAAGGGGCAAGTAGGTTCACAGTCAGTGGGCACATAAAACATCCATACTAGACAAGATATTAAGACATTAAAATAACAGCACAGAAATCATCACTGTTTGGTGAGAAGCCTTATCACTACAGGGATGAATGACGTTTTCAGTCTGTTCATCCTACAAGTCGGCATCAGATACCTGTGTCCAGATGGAATCAACCTGAACTCACCATGGAGTGGGTGATCAGGATCTGCCAGAATCAGCCTGGCCTTGTTCACTGACCTCACCTTGTGTAGGTTAATGAGGTTCTGTAAGGCTATGCCAGCAGTTTTGCTGCACATCATGACAATTCCTGAGACTTTGTTCCTGTTTTTGCACATCAAAAATTCAAACCAACAGATGAAGCTCAAAGTTAAAGAAACTCAATAAAACATGAATAAAACATCATTTATCGGCTTCTGTGCATGTTTCTTTGTCTGTCTCTTGGCAAAATATATTTTGAACTACTGGACAAATGCTGGTGAAGATTCTCAGTCGTCCAGGACATGATAAAATCAAAAAAGGCGTTCAATACAGGATCAACTGGACTTTATTTGTTGCAGAAAACGTTTCGACTTCTGTCCAGAAGTCTTTTTCAATTCTGAATGAATGAAAGCTGTGAGAACGAGAAGTTTTATACAAGCCACGCACCAACATATGAAATTGGAAACTGAAATAACACCACAAAATACCTAACATGCCCATTCTATTTAAATTGACAAAACAAAACAACACATCACACCTGGGGGTTTGTAACACATACATGTAAATTGAAAGATCACACCTTAACAGTAGGAGGTTCCCTTGAGGTCTCTGGTAGAAGACACAAACTGTATGTAAATTGACACAAAACACCTCCCAAACAACAACAGAGGCTACTCAGAGCAACTTTGTTAGTCTTTGTTAGTGTGATGTGTTGTTTTGTTTTGTCAATTTAAATAGAATGGGCATGTTAGGTATTTTGTGGTGTTATTTCAGTTTCCAATTTCATATGTTGGTGCGTGGCTTGTATAAAACTTCTCGTTCTCACAGCTTTAATTCATTCAGAATTGAAAAAGACTTCTGGACAGAAGTCGAAACGTTTTCTGCAACAAATAAAGTCCAGTTGATCCAGTATTGAACGCCATTTTGATTTTACTGGACAAATGTTAATAAAACTTGCAGAAAGTAATCACTGGATTCACATCTACAACTCTGGAGTGAATCAAATTCAAGATGGCTGCCACAGACAACTAACCTTACAAAGAACAAATAGGGCATTGACTTAACAAACTTTAAAGACTGAGTTGTAGTAGCAGCAGTATTAGCTGAGACTGAGCCCCAACACAGGGAGTGCTAACAAGTTGCAAAACAAATTTGACTGAAAATGTGTCATCTTCTTGTAGTCTGTTAGCAAAATATTCCATGAACCACTGCACAGAATTGAATAAAACTGTTCAATAATCCATTAGATATAGTTCTATAACTGATTACCTTTATTATCAAACCCAATTGAAGATATTCACCCAAGCTAACTGACTTTCTTCAACACACAATTGACTCTAATGTGGTCAGTTTTACAAATATAAGGATAAATTGTTTGCACTTGTAGATGAAAGTCATCCTCAACGCATGATTTGAGTGTGACATCTTGTGAAATTGTATGGCATCGCACATCACATTTATTTTTGACGATTTGACCAAAACACTGTAAGTGGTGTCTCTGCGCATAACCTTGTACTGTGTCACATAATTTCCTCATTTGCTCTTTACCCTCAGATAATTATATCTCCTGTACTTCCCTGTGTGCATTCAGCTCTGCGGTTCAAGGTTTAAAGAAAGGCGAGCGTAATCCATCGTTCTTCTTATCTTTTGATGGAGCACAATGCTGCGAATGGTTGCACTCAGCAGCAACACACACACTCTTACACACACAATGTGAGTCGCACATTGTTTTGGCTACAGGCTACGACTGGTTCTAGCTGGATTTAAAGCTGCAAATGTTTTATTTTCACCCTTTTATTTTGTTAAGCGTAATGTCTCTGGTTCAGCCCTGACTGTTCTGCTGTTGAAGAAATCTGAGCTATAATCTGCCTTGACACAAATGTGTAAAGAAATGAAAATGATTTCCATCCAATTTATATTTGTAATAATAATAATAATAATAATAAATTCAATTTATAACGCACTTTTCATTAATGAAAATCTCAAAGTGCTTGTATTCCTGACCGTGCACCTTAAAGTGACTTTGGACTGTCTGGATCGGTCATAATGCAGCCAAGTTGCAGTAGTCCTCCCTAAAACCACAGTCATCAGATTGTCTGGGCTGAGGTCAGAGTTGGAGTCTGAGAGGAGTGCTTGTCGTTAATGGCCTCTGGCACCCCTACTCATCCTTGTTGTCTAGATTATGTTGGCTACGGGGGCTCTTTCACCATGAGTCATGTTTATTTCATTGTCTCTTTTATGGTACGGCCGTTCCCCCTTTAACCCCTCACCTCCCTGCGTGAAGCTAAATGTTCCTGCGGTACACAGGGGACTCACTTATAGAGGTAATAAATATTAGATGGGCTTGGCTTTGACTACAAATGTGTGCTAATCTTTTTTTCCGCTGCTTATTTCTTTCCCATTCGTTAGCTAGTTGTTTTATCATCTATTGCACTTTTTTAAAAAAACAATGTAATACTGTGGGAAAAAAATATCTAAAGGGTGATAAAATCTGACCTTGTACAGTATTTGGATTCAAGCAAGCTTCCAGTTTCATGGAGTGCCATAGATTTGAGGAGACTTGGTGGTAAAGCTGCTACAGTTTTTCTTCTTCAGTTTTGCCATTTCTGAGGTCCAGTGTCTCATCTTCTCAGAATAGTTTTTACTATAGATTTTGTTTTATTTCCCTTTTTTAGATTGTTTCTGTCCAAGCATTCTAACAATTAGAAAAGCTAACACACTCCTGTCACACCACTAGGGGGCAAAATAAAGAAAATAAACATGACAGCGTGACTCTCAAAATACCATTATAATTATACCATTTTACATGCAATAATAATTTCAGCACATGAAGCATGAGAGCAAAAGGTAAAAACAGCTTCATATCTGTTTTTTTCTTAGGCACAAATTAATAGTGAGACTAATCAATTCATGCTGCTGCATCATCACTTTCTTAGAAATCCACTGAAAAGTGCGTTTAAAAATCCAACAAAGTCTGGTCCTCTGGACGGTTTCTTTTTTTGTTGAAACATTTCATCTTTCATCCAAAGGACTTCATCAGTCCAATGAGCCAAAAAAAAGTCAGTCCCACAAGCAGCACACGCACATAGCGGACCAACTTGTTTGATGGTGATAAGATGGTTCCTGGAGTTCGTCCTCTCCTCTGTCGACTCCTCTGAGGCGACCATGGCCAAAGACGTTCAAAACATCAAAGTTCATGCTCAATAATCCAATCTAATCTCAAGGTAAAAAATTCAACAATGTTAAGTCAGATCATCAGAACGGTTTATTTTATTTTATTTTTGTATGAGGGAGTGTGCGGACTCCAGAAACCATCTCATCACCATCAAACTGGTTGGCCAACTATGTGAGTGTGCTGCTTGTGGGACTGAGTTTGCTGTGGCTCCTTGGACTGATGAAGTCCTTTGGATGAAGGACGAAACGTTTCAACAAACAAATAAACCGTCCAAAGGACCAGACTGAGCTGCGTGAAGTTTGTGTTGACGGTTTTCGAATGGGGGGAGGTTCAGTGTGAGGGAAGAGGCAGAGTGAGCGCAGTCTTTAACCTTTTAGCTAGCACATACAACAAAAAACAACAATGAAATGCAAAAAAAAAAGTGTTATAGAACAATAAAATAATGGTGCCTTATTAAACAGCTTTGATTTTTCTATTGAACTTATCAATTGTTTAAAATCCCAAAAAAGATATCAAAGTGGACAGCTTCAGATCTTCAGATTCAGTAATAAACTTTTTTGTTGTTTAATTCCATGCATGAGTGGTCACACAGACCAAACGTTATTTCTGCATATGATACACCTCATCAATTATATATCATGAACAACAGCCAACACTGTCTGTTGTGGAAACACTGTTGGGTTTTATTTCGGCCTCATTAACACACCTTTGATACACCTGTACATTTGAGTTTTAATACCATACTACTGTAAAGCTGTGAGAAAGATTTTCGTGTTCTAACATACCAAAACCAGCTCATTCCTGATCTCTAAAAGCCATTAAATTGCTAAACGTTTAACTGGATTTATTTTTCTGTAAAGTTGATCTGCTGGAAGTTAATTGTTTAATACTTTATTTGGTTCTTTATTTATACGTTTTGTTTTTTTGTTGTTGTTTTTTTGCAAAATAACAGTTGAACCCAAATGTACTTAACTAATCTAGTGCTGTTTATTTTGTAAATTTAACTAGCAATTAGTTCATAAACACTTTGACTTAAAACGCATTGACTGTTCTGTGAATAGAAACTATTACATCCAATGATAATTGCAAGTTGTTTTATGTTGCCTCTGTTTCCCATGAGGCATTACAAATGTGGAAACTGTCTCCATCAGCAGTAAATATACTAAATATGTGATGTTCCTGGATAACATTCACATTAAGACTCAGACTTATGAACTAAGATACTCAAAAACATGGCATATTGTCAATAAATCAAGCCAAAACAAACTTTTATTTCAAATGTCTTCTGCAAATGACTGTTTCTATACATCATTTAACAAAGTTGCTATTACTATTTGTTTGAAGCAGTTGCTAGTGGGTATACAGAGGTGGTAGGTGGGTGGGACGGTACAATGGTAAATTAAATAATTGCAGACAAATTCAAAGAATATTTTTTTGTTTAAAATACCCATCCTCATTACTGAGGTTGTAATGGTTTTATTTTGATATAGCAGCAAATCTCATTCTGGAAGGATTGTGGCGGAGCATGATAACAGCTAGCAATGACATGGGGCATGCTGCCATGACAGTAGAGTCATGTTAGCAAAACGTCATGTCATGGAGGGCATAGACTGTGGTGAGACTGCAGCAGAGAATGAAAAAGAAGGAAAAAATGGTTGAATCAAGACCAAAGCAGCACTGTGACTGCCTCATTGAAAGACATTTTCCAACTGTACCACAGTCTAGCCATGTTGTAGGTTGCAGAGGGCATGGAGGGGTCTCACTACAGTGGGAAGGAGACCTGAATGGTTTGCCAGCTCAATATCATAAATCTGCATTTTTATATGGAATAATATCCTGGAAGATATTGAACAATATCCTGAAACTCCCCAGTTCACTGTGAAGCAGCTGTCATGACACAGTAGCATGTGTCTTCATGAACCATGGCTTTTGCAACCGCAGCACAAGGACTTACATACGGATGTGTTGAGGTGGAGCCACAGCCTGTCCTCATGACCGAATACGTATTAGCCATTAAGTCAGTGCCATTCTGGATGATCGGCAGGCTCCATGGAAAGCCTGTTTCATGGAGCAAACCTCTGTTCAAACAAATCTCTACTCAGTAAAAACTTTTCCCAGGATTGGCATATTTCTTTACTGCTGCGTAAATGTACCCAGAAAAATACAGGTAGTCCAACACTAGGCACAACAAAGATATCCATTTTCCATACACTAAAGTACTTGTAATTATTTGTATCTTCCAAAGAAACGCAGTCAGACAGGTAATGAATACCACCCCACACAGATGAAGTGATGCAAGTCAATCAAAGACAGGGTTGTGCAGAGTCCTGGAGAATATGAAACCAATGCAATCCTCACCGCCGTCACTTCTCATTTTGACTGAGGACGGCAGCTGTCAGGCTGATGCAACTGTCTGCATTTGGAAGACATTCTGTCAGAGATTGCAGATGGAAGTAATACAGACCACTGATAAAATTGTTTTCCACTACAAAACCCACTCAAACATTTACAATGATTCAGCCATTCAGCGTGAACCTCTGAAGTTGTGCACGATAAAAACTTCCACTTTTAAACACTGTTAAATTTCATCTATTACAGCTTCACATTAGGCCGAAGTGAACAACCAAAGGCATTTTGGATGCTGAGAGAAATCGGAAACTAACTAATCCTCTTAACAATAGAATGGTTGGAAAAACTTGATTCACCCTCAAGTTTTTCTTTATTTTCAACAGATAAAAAAAAAAAAACTGAATGTTAATCATGCCTTATATTTAGCATAAAGAGGATGGCTAGTTCCAAGCACAGCCACCACCATTGACTGTAAAGTGTTGGCAATAGGTGTCTGCAGACTCCAGACCCCCCTCCCCCCATAAACTCATCCTCAGCCCCATCCTCCACCTCATTCCAGCATTCGCTTCGCACAATTTCCTCAGTTGATGGGATTGGACCTCAGGCGGCTGCCCTCATTCTTCAGACCCCCTCCCACACCTCCATCCCTCCATCTTTCTCTCCAACAGTTCACTCCAACCCCCCGCCTCCTCTGCCTCTTCCCCATGTTGTCAATCCAAACCTCATTGCTTACTTGAAGAGACTTCACCATCAGCAGCAAATAAGAAGCTTCAGTGGCACACATGCTATACACACACACATGCACACACACACACACACACACACACACACGCACACACGCACACACAGAAGTCACGGCAACAAGCTTGTCCTGGCTAGTAGCCAGAGGGATGCCTCCAGCCATTCTCATGCCAACGCTGATGATTTAGAAAATGACTTTTACCTGTCCAAGGCTTTCTGACTCATTTTTTGCTGTTTACAGTGAAAAGCTTCACATTATCGTGCTTGGCATGCCACTGGAGGCAAAGGCTTCATAGCATCTCAACAACCCCCACCCCACTGCTCTTTTCTTTTCATATTTCTAAAGAGTTTCATGTCATTCTTAGAAGAGCCTACAAAGTACCAGCATGTCCATTTTCTTGTAAATGGAAAGAAAAACCCCTCATAGCACACAATATGGTTTTCATAGGAACTTGATCCACTATTAATGAAAAAATATTGATTTGTTCTACTCTAGCAATAAAAAAAAACATTTTCAAGTCTTTTATTATGAATATAAAATGGCAACAACAACAAAAAAACTCAGAATTTTAGATACTACAGTTTTAAAATGTAAAATATCAAAGTGTCTAGTGAATTCTTATGGAGTAAGACAGACAGATATAATTTGTTTTGATAAGAGACTGCAAGAGGAGAGACTGCATAAGAAACTAGATTTTCCATATCTAAGATTGTGGCGACGCGGTTTAATTACTGCCACGGCTGAGTGCACTCGCCCCCATCTTAAGGACGGGTGTGCGTCAATTGCAATGTTTTTGTGCCCCGGTGCAATGACGATGCCAATAATGATATATTCTATTCTATTCTATCCTATCAATGTATTTAAATAAATGAAACAAGTTAAGCTACAAGATATACTAATAATTAATGTAAACAAGCACAAATAAATTAAGATATGTACATATTATTTTGATAAATTTATCAAAAATATAATCAATAAATTACTGACATAAATAGACATTTACTTTAAAAGATTTTATAGTGTTTAAAGGTACGGTATTTTTAATCCTGCTGTTTTTTTTTTTAGCTTTAAAAATGTTTAGTCCTTTTTTAGTCCATGTTTTATTCTATTCAGATAAAAAAATTGTAAAATTTAAAGTGCAGTACAAATTGAATAAAGTATTATAGTATACTACTATGCATTTATTAATAAGAAGTACACTTTTCAAACTTCTCAAGCCAATTTGTATACTGTTGACAAAGTTAAGTATTATATATGTATGTATATATATATATATATATATA
>JBBPBX010056745.1:3996-22665 GCA_038048925.1 Garcialebias charrua | reverse complement strand
CAATCGGCCGCGGCCTAGTGTCCCCAGCTTTCTTACCTCCGAGGCGGTGAACTCTGTGAAAAGTGATGGAATTAACCACGTCACTCGTCAACTTCAGCTGAGTCTGCATGAAGGCCCGAACCGAGGTTTCGACGTCTTCATCTGTTTTCTCTGAGATTCCAGAGAAGACCATGTTTTCCCGCATGCTCCGGGATTGTATCTCCAGTATAGATTCTTTAATTTTTCTATTATCACCGGATAGCTGTGATACCTCTTCGGTGAGCGTTTTAACCGTTCCCCTCAGCTGCTGGTTTTCACTAGCGAGCGATGCTACTTGTTGCTGGCTGAACTCCAAAGAAATTTTCAAGTCTTGGAATTCCTTGTGTAGCAATTCCACCAGTGCTAAACGAGCGTCTAAGCTAGTTAATTTACCGTCAATCGACTCCAGGATCTCTTTAAAGCCCGAATTATCAGTAGACGGTGAAGAAGCGCTATCTAAACTACCGTGTCTGTGCCTTTTAGCATTCGGGGTGCTAGCAACGGCACCGGAAGTAGCATTAGATTTTCCCATGACAACACTTTCGTAACACTCGTCAACAAACAATTCCAGACTTTGCAAAGTTTCTTCTTCCAGTTTGTTTGATGGGGAAAAAAAAGTCAGTTAATAGTATTTAATAATACTAACGACTTTTCAACAATATTACATTTAATTATTTCGTTTTTTATTTACTTATTTTATTTTATACTACATTTAATTAAATCTCTCTAAATCATTTTTTATTTTTATTTTTAATCATATAAATGTTAACTTACCCAAGCTTTATCATACTCACGGACAGTTTTTTCCTCTAACTTCTCAGCAACAGCTCATTGCAGCTCCACACTGTCACACCTGCAGCAATCTATCTACAGGTTTGACGGAGCGGATGGTCAACACTGTTTTTTTTAATGATGAGCCTCGAGTGCCGGCTGTACGAGGTGGGGGTAGATCCATGTCGGGTCGTGGTGCGGATGTGAAGTCAGAGATTGTCTGTTTTTATTGTAAGGATGTAGGACATATCGTGGCTAATTGTCCGGTATTGATGGAGAGGGCCCCTAAGCCAGTTGCTATGTTGTCCACTTTAGGGATCGGTGCTTGGTCCCCTTCTGCTGATGTGTCATGCGAGGGATCTGTTTTCAAACCTTTCATTATGAACGGGTTTATATCAGTGTCGCCTTCAAAGGAGAAAATCCCTGTTAAGATATTGCGGGACACGGCTGCCTCTCAGTCTCTTGTTTTAGATGGGATTTTACCGTCGGATGCTCGGTCTGTGAAGGGGCCTGACATTTCTATTCGAGGTTCTGACATGAAGGATGTTAGGGTGCCTGCATGCAGAATCAGCATCCAGTCTGAGCTTTGGTTAGGTGATGCTGTAGTCGGGGTGCGCCGTAGTTTTCCCATAGCAGAGGTCTCCCTGGTGATGGGGAATGACTTGGCTGGAGGCCGATTTTTGGTGACCATTCCGCCGGGCACGAGAAGTCGAAAGGTTCCAGTGGACCGAACTTTGCCATTTAACTCGGTAACTCAAGGGCGAGGCAGAGCTCCGCGCTGGACCGAGCGCCGCGCCACGCCGTGTGAGCGCCGTGCGAGCGCCGTGCGAGCGCCGTGCGAGCGCCGCGGCACAAGCCTTTGAACACTCGCGTGAAGGCGCCAAGCTCAAATTTTACGACCGCTCACGCGCGTTGTCTCACAATAAACTGCCCTGGTGGCAGACTCTTTTGTATGACACACAAATGTATTAAATATCCCTTTTTCATCGCTGATCGGACTTTTCTTTTGTTTTTTTGCCAAAAGTCAAGTGATCGCTTGAAGCGGTCACCATTCACTTCCTCCTCCGATGAGGAGGAATGAATTAATTTCTCACAAGCAAACTAAAGTCATGTCCAACGTGGATATGCTAGCTTCTAAATATTTCCTGGTGTGCTTGTCTGCTGTGTAGGTTGAAGGACCAGCGCTCCCTGTTTTAATTGTATTTTAAAAAACTTTTTATGAACATATAAACACAGAAAACCGCTGCGTAGCCTTCTGCCTTTTCTTCTCAGACCCGACATGTCAATCAATTCAGTAAGCGTGTCAGCAAATGACCAATCAACGACCTCAATTTGTCCTGTAGGTAAACGCTCCGCCCTGCTTCTGCTCAAATGACATCAAGTATTTGGAGCGAAAACGTTGGAGCTTCACGCTGCTTCACACTGAGCTCTGCTACGAACCCCCCACGCGTAGCATACGCGCGTGGTGCGGCGCTCCGATTAACGCACAGCTCTGCCTCGCCCTTCACTCAGTAAGGCGTCCTGTCGGCCACTTCTGACACCATGTCATGAACGGCTGCTTCTGTGAAGAACGGGCGGTGGACTCACGAGGTAGCTTGGCGAACTCTGCTTTATTGAACTGCTAATAGCATGACATGTTAACGTCTCGTGTCAGGCTCAGTTCACAACTGAAACACACACACTACGCATGCTCAGTCTATACTGGTTATGGCAACCCAACTGGGACATATCACCACATAGAGGGAGCAACCACCCCCACCTACAGCATGCTTCAATTAAGCATCAGCTGCAGTCAATCAATCACTCAAAACCCTTAAACAACGTTGTCTTCAGACTAAAATAAATTACATGCCCAGTTCATGTAACAACCCCCACACAAGAATTTGCATGGGATGATGCAACCAAATTACACCACGCTCATCACCCATACAAATGAAACCAAACACACATACACCCACAACAACAAAGAAAAAAACATACAACACAAAATACAAACAAAAAAATCATCTCATTCCACCACCCCTGTTAATGCGTACCCGGGCACGACGAGGACGGGTACGTGATGGAGCAGGTACTTGTGCGGAAAACACGGGGGTAATGCTACAGAATAGCGTCAAAGTTGGATGGAGAGAACGGAGAGGTACAAGTCAAACGCTTCTTTATGACCTGGGAAGAGAGGTAAATGCTATTTACGACTCGTTTGTGTACGAGAGAGTAAATGTGGCGGCTGATGAAGAAATCGAGCAGACACATCCTGAGCTAGATTACACGACGGTAATGGCGAAATTCAGCGACCATTTTGTGCCAAGAAGAAATGTTATTCATGACAGAGCTTGCTTTCATAAAAGAGTGCAGAAAGCCGGAGAGCCTGTTGAAGCATTCGTCAGAAGCTTATATGAACTAGCACAAAACTGTGAGTTAGGAGGCACAAAAGACGAACACATTCGAGACAGAATTGTGATTGGAATACTGGACCACAGTATTTCTGAAAAACTGCAGTTGGAGGCAAACCTCACGCTGGAACGAGCTATTCAGATAGCAAGGCAAAGTGAACAAATAAAGCAGCAGAGTGCTAGCTTGCGTGTCGAGCACATGGTCGACGCAATGAGTCAAGGGGGACGCCATTTTAAAACATCAAAGAGCGACAACGACGCAAGATGGAGGCGAAAACCGGAGCCCAGTGAGCCCAAAGACCCCTTCACATGTTCACGCTGTAATAGACAACATGGAAAAACGCAGCCATGCCCAGCAAAGAACAAGAGGTGCCATAAATGCAATAAATTGGGACATTTTGAAATAGTCTGCAAATCAAAAATGCTGAAAGAGGTGACAGTAGTTTCTAACAATTCAGTAGAGAGTGACGACATGATTTTTCTTGGAGCAGTAACTAATGTTAAGCCAGCTATAATAGAGCAGCCAGATTCAGAAAGTGAGTGGCTTGTAGAATTACCTATAAATGGCTGTACGGTCAGATTTAAAATCGACACAGGTGCAGATATAACAGTGATGTCGCTGACTACATTTAATAGACTGCTAAATAGCCCAAGATTAGTCACAGAAGCTAAAATGCCACTGGTCACCAGCCCTGGAGGTGAAGTCCACTGTGTGGGCAGGTTTATGGCCACAAGTCAGTTTAAAGGACAGAAATACAGATTCTGGGTCACAGTCATAAAGGGACCCTATGCTCATAACCTGTTGGGAGGTAGTGTAGCTAGGAAGATGGGTTTAGTCAGGAGAATTAATAATATTAATACAGACCTCTTAGAGGATGTTTTTGGAGAAATAGGCCTGCTAAAATGCGACCCGGTAAAAATAGAACTGAGAGCAGATGCAGAGCCCTACAGCCTGACAACGCCACGACGTGTCCCATTTCCTCTCCTTTCTAAGGTTGAGGCAGAACTGAAAAGAATGCTAGATTTGGGCGTCATAGAAGAGGTTACTGAGCCTACTGATTGGTGCGCCCCAATGGTTCCTGTTGAAAAGAAAAACAGTGGCCAAGTAAGAATTTGTGTGGATCTAAAACGCTTAAACAAAGCAGTGAAAAGAGAGCGTTACATTTTACCAACTTTGGAGGACATTGCCCCAAAGCTGGCAGGAGCTAAGGTGTTTTCAACCTTAGACGCGTCATGTGGTTTCTGGCAGATCCCTCTGGATGCAGAGAGCAGAAAACTGACAACATTTATAACCCCCAGTGGTAGATTCTGTTATAAGCGGCTACCATTTGGAATCACGTCAGCTCCAGAAATCTTTCAAAGACAGTTGTCCACACTGTTAAGTGACCATGAAGGTGTTGTCGTAGTCATGGATGACATTCTTGTTTATGGACAGACTAAAGAGGAACATGACAACCACCTGAATGCAGTTTTGAAAACCATCAAAAACAGCGGCTTGAAGCTGAACAAAGCAAAGTGTCATTTCAGCAAAGCAGAAACTCGTTACTTTGGTCACATCATCAGCGGTGAAGGAATAAAACCAGACCCGACGAAAGTGGAAGCCATCACAAAGATGCAGAGTCCCACAAATGTGGAGGAGCTCCGTCAGGTCCTGGGCCTGATTAACTATGTGGGGAGATTCCTGCCAGACCTCTCCACCAAGCTACACCCGATCACCAGTCTGCTACGACGAGAGAACAAGTGGGTATGGGACGACACACAAGAACAGGCGTTTAAAGCTGTTAAAGCCATGTTGGTGTCAGCCCCAGCTCTTGCATATTATGATGCAAGTAGAAAAACTGTTATCAGCGCAGATGCAAGCAGCTACGGCTTAGGAGCAGCTCTACTACAAGAACACGAGGATGGATTAAAGCCCGTGGCATTCTGCTCCCGCACGCTGTCTGATGCTGAGAGAAGATACTCTCAAATCGAAAAGGAGTGTTTAGCAGGTGTGTGGGCGTGTGAGCGATTTGCACGCTACGTTCAAGGAATGGACAGTTTCGTTCTGCAAACAGACCACAAACCACTTGTACCACTCATAAACACTTATGACCTGGACAAAGCCCCTCCAAGGTGCCAGAGACTCCTGATGCGGCTTTTAAGATTCAACGTGGAAGCAGAGCACGTTCCAGGCAAACAGTTGGTAGTAGCCGACACCCTATCCAGGAGGCCACAGAGACATGTGAGTGATGAGACTACAGATCACATTGTACAGGCACATGTTGAATCAGTTATGGTGAATGCACCAGTCTCATCCCAAAGACTCTCAAGGATCCGTGAGGCAACTCAGCACGATCACGAACTGCAGCAGATTATAAAGTTCATCAGGAACGGATGGCCGCCAAGAACAGCGATGAACTCATCTCTTCATCGTTACCATTCAGCACGAGCACATCTCTCAGAAGCTGATGGTTTGGTGTTATTCGAGGACCGGCTGGTCATTCCTTCTGCGCAGAGAGCTGAGGTGCTGTCAGAGATACACAAAGGACATCAAGGACTAACACGGTGCCGAGCACGCGCCAGGATGGCAGTGTGGTGGCCGGGCATCAGTGCTGAGATTAAACAGACTGTGTCAACATGTAAATTCTGCATTGAACACAAACCAACACAGAGGCACGAACCTCTCCTGACTTCTACTCTACCAGGGGGGCCCTGGCAGCGCATAGCAGCAGATCTGTGCGAGCATGAGAGTAAGAATTATCTCATTGTAACGGACTATTATTCCAGAGACATTGAAATAGTTCGTTTGTCTTCCACATCGAGTCGTGAAGTCATTAGTCGACTCAAGAGCATGTTCGTGAGGTGGGGAATTCCACTGGAACTGGTGAGTGATAATGCAACTCAATTTACATCCAGTGACTTCCAGGACTTTTCCAGAGAGTATGGATTTGTGCACGCAACTTCCAGCCCCCACTACCCTCAGGCGAACGGTGCTGCCGAACGAGCGGTTCAGACTGCAAAGAACATTTTGAAGCAACCTGACCCCCATCTGGCCCTGATGTGCTACAGAGCAACACCTTGTGCTGCTACAGGTGTGAGCACTGCACTACTGATGACGGGAAGAGAAATCAGAACCACACTTCCAATGCTAGAGAGCAAGTTGAAAGCTGCTCCAGTGGACAGACATGAGATTCAACAAAAGGACAGACTGTGACGGACCACTAGGGGACTCTACTCACACCCAGTGGACCAAATGGGTTAACGGATGTTTTATTGTGAAAGGTCCAGAGGACCGGATGTTGTATTGTGAAAGGGTTGATATATAAGGCGGTGTTTGGTTGTTTACCGCCAGAAATGTAGGAGTTGATTAAAGTGAAGTTCTGCATCCCGTCTTCTGTGTCGTCTCTTCACCACCTCCTACACTGATGACCCTCGTGAATTGAACATGTCGACACCTGACGCTCCAGCCAGCTCTCCTCAGATGTCCGCTGCTATGGAACCTCCACAGGCGGCCCCGCTCGCTTTTTCGGTGGCCGTTAAAATCCCGGACTTCTGGTTGCACGCCCCTCCATCGTGGTTCGCCCACATCGAATCAGTTTGCTCTTCGCGGGATTTCTGCAGACGACACCAAATACCACTATGTGGTCGCCTTGCTGGATCCGTTGTCAACCCAACGGGTAATGAGCCTGCTCCAGGACCCTCCTGCACAAGGAAAGTACGACGCCATCAAGCAGCTCCTCCTGCGGCGTTACTCTCAGACGCAGAGCGCGCTGAGAAACTTTTTTCCCTCTCCGGTTTGGGCAATGGCACAGCTCTTGAGCTCATGGAGAGCATGTTGTCCTTGCTGGGATCAGACGACTGTGGGTTTCTCTTCCTCCACCTCTTCCTCCGCCAGCTCCCGGCTTCAGTGCGCACGGTCCTGGCCAACTCCCCGCTTCTGCAGCAGAGAGATTACCGCTCGCTGGCCGAAGAAGCCGACCGCATTCTTCTGGCTACGAGGACCTTCGCGATCCAGGCAGCGGTCCCCGGATCTCCAGCAGCGCCTGAGTTTCAAGCGACGCCCTCAGCGCCGGACGAGCCATCGGTGGTAGCAGGGGTCGCTACCCGCAGGCGGACAGGAGCCGCCCTTTGTTCCTACCACGAACGCTTTGGCGCCAAAGCACGATGGTGCGTCCCGCAGTGCAGCTTCAAGCCGCAGGGAAAAAGACGACGCCAGCGCAAGCTAGCAGCCGCGGTCGTTGGCGACAGGGAAAGGCTGCTTTTCATCCAAGACTCGAGGTCGGGGAGGCGGTTCCTGGTGGACTCTGGTTCGCAGAAGAGCCTCGTTCCCCCGACTGGCTCCGACAGGTTGGCAGAAGGCTGTGGGCCGCAGCTAACCGCGGCTAATGGCTCTCCCATCAAGACGTTTGGTGAAAGGTTGGTGACTGTTCGTTTCCATGAACGGGACTTCCAGTGGAACTTTGTTGTAGCTGCGAGCTCAGTTCCTATTTTAGGGGCTGATTTTCTTTGTGCTCACGGGCTCCTTGTTGATGTTGCTAACAGACGTTTGATCGACGCTGTGTCCTTTTCATCACTGCCTTGTGCGACGCGAGGAGCTGGGCCTTTAATGCATGCTAACTTTTTAGCTTCGGGTAACGTGTTTCAGCGTTTATTGTCTGAGTTCCCCTCACTGACTGTTCCTGATTTTGCAAACACAAACACTAAACATGGGATCGAACATTATATCCCCACAACGGGCCCCCCGGTTTTCGCACGTGCACGCCGCCTCGATGCTACTAAACTAGCAATAGCACAGGAAGAGTTTGCTAACATGGAGCGTTTAGGCATCGTGCAGCGCTCAAACAGTCCGTGGGCCTCCCCCCTGCACATGGTGCCCAAGGCAGACGGCAAATGGCGACCATGTGGGGATTTCCGCCGCCTTAATAACATCACAGAGAACGATCGTTATCCCATCCCCCACATCCAGGATTTTTCAGTGCACCTGGCTGGGACCTCCATTTTTTCTAAAGTAGATTTAGTACGGGGGTACCACCAGGTTCCTGTGCATGTGGAGGATGTCCCTAAGACCGCTGTTATCACGCCTTTCGGCCTGTTTTGAGTTTTTGCGCATGCCTTTTGGTCTTAAAGGTGCAGCACAAACGTTCCAGCGGTTGATGGATTCAGTCCTAAGAGGACTGTCCTTCGTATTTGTGTACTTGGATGACATCCTGGTGGCTAGCAGCTCGGCTGAACAGCACATGTCCCACCTCCGTGAGGTTTTTCAGCGCCTAGCAGCACATGGCCTGATTGTAAATACAGCGAAATGCCAGTTTGGGTT
Source organism: Garcialebias charrua (assembly GCA_038048925.1). Lineage (NCBI taxonomy): Eukaryota > Metazoa > Chordata > Actinopteri > Cyprinodontiformes > Rivulidae > Garcialebias > Garcialebias charrua. The sequence continues at coordinate 14,187 of JBBPBX010056745.1, read as the reverse complement.
GTCAGTCATTGACTTTTTGGGCCACCGCATTTCTGCCAGTGGTGCCGTCCCGTTACCGAACAAAGTGCAGGCGGTGTCCGATTTTCCACAGCCCCAGTCTGTTAAAGCGCTACAGGAATTTTTGGGAATGGTTAATTTCTATAACCGCTTCCTCCCCAGGGCATCACAACTGCTGCGACCGCTCTATGGAGCGCTTAAAAAGAAAAAGCCCAACGACAGTGTTGACTGGACACCAGAACGCCTACAGGCATTTGGTGATGCTAAAACTGCATTGGCCACTGCTGCCCTTTTGGCCCATCCATCCCCAGCGGCACAAATAGCTTTAACAACCGACGCATCTGATGTTGCGGTGGGGGCTGTGTTAGAACAGCAGGTTTCCGGGGTTTGGCAGCCGCTTGCATTTTTCAGCCGTACGCTACGGGACAATGAGCTTAAATACAGTGTTTTTGACAGAGAGTTGCTGGCGCTTTACCTGGCCACACGCCATTTCAGGTTTTTCCTGGAGGGCCGCCAGTTCACTGCATATGTTGACCACAAACCCTTGGTGTTTGCTATGTCGAAAATTTCTGACCCCTGGTCTGCTCGCCAGCAACGCCACCTCGCAGCGGTGTCTGAATTTACTACAGACATTCAGCATGTGGCTGGAAAATCCAACGTGGTGGCCGACTGTCTCTCCCGGGTGCTGATCTCTCCCGTATACGTTGGCATCGATTTTTCTGCTATGGCTGCGGACCAACGTAGCGACGCAGAAATACTCGAGCTCCAGTCCGGGCCCACGGGCCTCGAGTTGGAGGAACGGCAGGTGAATGACGGAGGTCCTCTCCTGCTCTGTGATGTTTCTACTGGCAGGCCCCGCCCTCTGGTTCCAGTTTCATGGCGACGCCGCGTTTTTGATTCTTTACATTCCCTTTCTCATCCAGGTGTTAGAGCCTCGGTGAAACTGGTCAGTTCAAAGTTTGTTTGGCCCGGTCTGCGTAAAGCAGTTAAGGAGTGGGCAGCAGCGTGTGTCCCATGCCAGCGTGCTAAGGTTAACAGGCACACCAAAGCACCTTTGGAACCTTTCTCCATTCCTGGTCGGCGGTTTGACCATGTGCACGTAGACCTGGTGGGCCCTCTGCCTCCATCACAGGGTTTTACTCATCTGCTGACTATGATAGACCGGACCACCAGGTGGCCTGAGGTGGTTCCTCTGACATCCACAACATCTGCAGTGGTGGCCCGGGCATTTTTGTCTACCTGGGTTGCGCGTTTTGGCCCCCCTTCAGACATTACATCGGACAGGGGCCCGCAGTTTGTTTCTGAGCTTTGGTCTACCATGGCCAAGGGTCTGGGGACTAACGTTCACAGGACCACTGCTTACAACCCCCAAGCTAATGGTTTGTGTGAACGGTTTCACAGGTCATTGAAAGCTGCACTGCGTGCTGCATTGACCGGTGACAACTGGATTGACCGTCTTCCCTGGGTTTTGTTGGGTTTACGTACCGCAACCAAAGAGGACCTGAGCTCTTCCCCGGCTGAACTGGTTTTCGGTCAGCCTGTGCGCGTCCCCGGTGAGTTTTTACCTGAGGTACCCTCACCACAGTTCGCTCCACCGTTGCTCCATTTTTCCTCTCAGGAGGGCTCTGTTCGTGTCCCCGGCCCGGTACACCATTGTTTACCGCAGTCATTTGTACCTAAGAGTCTGGAGTCCTCTAAATTTGTTTTTGTCAAACACAATGCACACAGGACACCACTACAGCCTTTGTATGATGGACCGTTTCGGGTTCTTCAACCAGGTCCAAAACACTTCCTTTTAGATTTAGGGGGTCGTACTGAGACTGTCTGTATCGATAGGCTTAAACCAGCTCATGTTATGTCAGATGATCAGGTTGTTACGGCCCAGGCTCCTCGCAGGGGCAGACCTCCATCCACATTGCTAACGGACTGCGGTCCTCCTTCCAGAGACTCTCAACGTCCATTGGAGCCCGAATCTTCTGCAGGCCCTCCTCGTCGTCCCCCGCTTCATCAGACTGATTACGCAGGCCCCAGGTTCAGCCGTTCTGGTCGTTTGATCAAACCTAAAATGCTGGACTAGTGATGGACCTTACTGGGTGTTCTGGGGGGGCGTGTGTGGCGGACCACTAGGGGACTCTACTCACACCCAGTGGACCAAATGTGTTAACGGATGTTTTATTGTGAAAGGTCCAGAGGACCGGATGTTGTATTGTGAAAGGGTTGATATATAAGGCGGTGTTTGGGTGTTTACCGCCAGAAATGTAGGAGTTGATTAAAGTGAAGTTCTGCATCCCGTCTTCTGTGTCGTCTCTTCACCACCTCCTACAAGACAGACAAAGGAAACCTACAGGTTCTTCCATGATCGCCATCATTCTGCACAACCACTTCCTGCACTACAACCAGGACAAGACGTCAGGATAAAATTGGATGGTGAAAAGAGTTGGAAAACCCAGCAAAGGTCATCGGCAAATGCCATGAGCCAAGGTCGTACTGTATATGGTGGAAACGGAGAATGGAGCTGTATTAAGACGGAACCGGAGACATCTGCAAGCTGTTCCACTTCCCACAGATCAACCAGATCAGCTACAACCACCTGATTCTCCAGTGACACTGAACAGTAGCTTTCCACCTGAAGACGGTGCTGATTCTGCGACCAGAACTCCTGATCAGAGACATATGGGTCCAGAGGTGGAGCGCTCAACTCCACAAGGTTCACAGGTGACTTCCAGGGGAAGGGTAATCAGAATCCCTCTAAGGTACCGAGATGTATAAGTGTGAAACATAGACCTGTGTAGTTTGTAGGTATAAGGGTGAAACATAGAGTTCTGAAGTGTGGGTAAATAGTAACTGGGAAAATGTTTAGTTTTTCACCGAATTAATAGGAACAGCAACTATCGAGGGCAGAATAATACGTTGCTGTGGACCGAGAGCAGTCTACCCCAACGTCCTAGTGTTCGGATGTTATATACAGGGTAGTTTAGAATAGTTTAGAAACATGTGTGTTTCCTGTTAAAAGGGGGAGATGTGGTGATATGTCCCAGTTGGGTTGCCGTAGCCAGTATAGACTGAGCATGCGCAGTGTGTGTGTTTCAGTTGTGAACTGAGCCTGACACGAGACGTTAAAGACCGTGTAAAGTGAAATTAAATGTGTGTTTTTAGTTTGTCACATGGCATAAATATGTGTTATTAATCACCCATATAAATCTGACTGATTAAAAACATTGTTTTCCTTATAAAATTAAGTGTCAAAAATCATGAAAATACATTCTTTTCCCTTGGTCTGAAACTGTGGGGGCGTGTCAGTGCAGGGAGTGGTTTCAGCGCAGTTCTGCTGAGCTGAGCTGAGCGAGGCAGACAGCAGAGATCCACCTCCTCCGTTTTTATCTAAGTTCTGGCTGCCAGTAGCTCCTTTTTCCAAGAGTTACGCTGTTTTTAGTGCACTAACAACTCTGGTTTTGTTTTTAAAGTTGAGGACACATAACTCCGCTGTTATGTGTTTAATAATAAGCGCTATTTTAGAAGATGAGCAGCGGACTCGATGCACCCGGTCCGACCCGGTCACATCGCATGCGGGGTCTGTGTTGGTGATAAAAATAAAGAGTAATCACGTTGATAACTAAGTTATCTCATCTGTGTCAGCGAGTCACTGCGTTTCACGGCGCGCGTGGCAGGAGCTCAACGCACACACACACACACAAACACACGCGCGGCGCGGAGCTGCAGGTGGCAACTCCAGCAGCAGCCTGGGTTTGTTCTGACTCCCTCCTGCGTCTCAATGTGGGTGCCCTGACCATTGCGACATCCAGGGAAGATGCAGGAACGAGGCATAATTGATTAGCTAGCTAACGATGAACAAAATATCCATGCTATTGCTATCTGATGCTATCTGCGATTCGCGAGTGAACGGCTCCACCCATGCGAAGAACAATTTATATGGCTGGAGCAGCAGGGGGTAGTGCTATACTAATGAGGACCGCGTGACGAAACGCGGTCACGTTTAAACCACGCCTAAAAAATCCTGAAACAAACATGTCTTCATACACAGTTTCATCTATAACTCCAAAATTAATTGAGCTACTATTTTGAGACTTTTTACTCATTCACAAGATTACAATTATCACATTTATAATGTTTATTTAAGAAAATGTTGAAATTCACTTTACACGGTCTTTAACATGTCGTGCTATTAGCAGTTCAATAAAGCGGAGTTCGCCAAGCTACCTCGTGAGTCCACCGCCCGTTCATGACACTCTATATATTAGATCCAGACCGCAGAAGAAGTAGAGAGGTCCAAGCAACAGTAGCAGAGTGACTGGAGCCATGGTCGAGTGAAGTAACCGAATGGAGAAGCTGAAGGAATCCGATGAAAGCAGACGTCGAGGGAAGCTGAAGAAAGCAGAAGGAAGTCGATGTAAAACAACCGAAGAAACCGTGTTAAGTAAACAGCCTAAACTGACAAAGGAGGAAGCCGTGAGAACCAAAGAGGAAGAGCAGGGGAGGACCTGTTGTGGCTGCTAATCTGGACCCGATCTGGTGAGACCGATTGCTACGTTTTCGCTTTTTTTGTGTTTGACATTAGGTGCTTTTGGACTTAGCTTGGGAACTGTCAGGCGCTTCGACGGCTCCGTAGGAGTTGGCCGCCTGTGGTTCCTTTGTTTATTCCAACAGTTATATCTCAGCGATACATCATCCGATATATGCCAGATTTATTGTGTGTCATCAGTGAGCACTTCTGCACACATTGATGGTATTGCTTAAGTTGTAGGGGAGACCGGGTATGGTTGTAACATGGGGAGAGTTGTAACACCACCAGTTCCACCAATCAGGGATAAGATAGGAGTCACATGATCATTTCAGTGTTCACCCACTTCCTCCACAATACCATATTGTGATTGTCAAGGCTGGAAACAGGCACATGCAGATACTAAGGGGAAAAAACTGATTTTGAGGTAAGAAAGTAAACTTTTTGACCATGACTATATTTTGTTTAGTACTTATACTGTTGCAGATAAAACCATATGACTTACATTAGATGAAAGTGAAATTTCTCAGGCAAAATGTGATGCATTTTCCCGTGCTAATTTCAAACCACTATGCTACTACAGATAGCTAAACATGGCTGACAGGGTTGGGGTGGGTTGTAACACATATTTAGGCCTTATATGGCATTACTGTATATGGCATTATATTATATTTATATTGATTCTTTAGTTTGTAGCAGGTCGCTGTAAATGAGTCCACGAGGCTAATGAGATTTACCTGACTAAATAAAGGTTGAATGAAAATTATATTTAGGCATTATAGGCCTACATGTTAAGGAAGTTTGTTCTAGTAGAATAATTTACACACATGCACACACACAAACAGTATATTTGAGTTATGGTCAGTCACAGAGAGAGAGATTGTTCTTGTATTGTTCTTTTAATTCAGTAAACCTCTTTTTGAAGCATATCACATGGTGTGGCCTCTGTTTTTGCTTCTTTTGTCTAATTGTTACAACTTACCCCAGCAGGTGTTACAACCTACCCCGGTAGCGGGGTAGGTTGTAACAAAGGACCACCATGTATTTGACATGAACTCATGAGGTCTGTGATATTCTTGCAGAGGTTTGAATTGGTGCCATTTGTACAGTAGTAAACAAATGTGGGTATTTTGTATAAAAGTTTGAAAACTCTAGCTCAAAAATTCTGTGAGTTAAAGGTGCTGGAGCAAAAAGTGTTACAACCATACCCGGTCTCCCCTACATATATTATATATATTTGACCTGATTGTGGATTTTTGCAATATTTCTGATAGTGCATGTGGTGTATTTTGGTGAAAAAAATTAAGCGGTTTGAATCTGAACACACCAAAAGTGTTAGAAATACCCCCCAAAAAATATTAAAATCATTTAAATGCTTTGTTTAAAGTAAAAGTAAAGTTTTGTTGAAATGCAACTCTTGAAATTCTTTTTCTACAATGTAACCATAATAATGTCTCATGCTGCAAAGAACAACATGTAGGTATCAAAGGTCATGCTCAATAATCCAGGTAGAAAAACTACGTGAAGGTGCTATTTATAAGGCTGAGTTTGTTGTGGCTCCTCAGACTGATCAAGTCTTTTAAAAGAAAGACGAAACGTTCCAACAAAAAGAAACTGTCCAGAAGACCTGACTTAACTTTGTTGGAACACCATGTAGGATTAACGTGTTCCTCAATGAACAGAATATTAAAGTGTGTAATGTTGACACAATGCCCTGATAAATGAGTGAGAACAAACATTTCACAGGACTGTGGCTGTCGGAGGAGCTGGCAACTCAAAACTGGGAGAAAGATCCATTTTCCATTTCAGTTCCACTGAATTCTGAATGTTTGCAACCGAGTGACCAATTCTGGCTTTAGAACAAGAGGAACAATCATCTTGTCCTTGTTCATTATATTGTTGTTCACATCCACGATACAGGGGTCACCACCAACATGGTGCCCGCGGGCACCAGGGTGCCCCCAAGGACCATTTGAGGTGCCCTCTGATCCATTTTAAAAATAGTACAACTCACTACTAAGCTGCATTTAAAATTTCATTTTATTCAGTTGTTATTCTTTATTTGTATTTATATGTTTATTATACATTTTTTTCAATTCACGCTTTGTTATTTCTGAAGAGTTTATCAAACTGGTGCCCTTTGTATGACTCCAAACCCACAAAGTAGCTCTCAGTTTCAAAAAGGTTGGTGACCCCTGCACCATCATACCCACCTCAGCTTGTCCAGGACTAGAGTTGCGTTCGAGCCCAAAAAATCAGATCCGACCCAGCCCGTAGCCATCATTTGAGTGGCCGTGGCATAGTGGTAATGGCAGTCGTCCCCCGATCGGAAGGTTGGCGGTTCGAATCCCGGTTCCCCACACCATGTGTCGTTGTGTCCTTGGGCAAGACACTTAACCCCGAGTTGCTCCCGGTAGGACTGGAAAGCACCTTGCATGGTAGTCTGCCGCTACCGGTGTATGAATGTGTGTAGCATTCAATGTGTGTAGCACTTTGAGATTTTCACTAATGAAAAGTGCGTTATGAATTGAATTCATTATTATCATTTCCGAACCCGACCCGACAAATTAACAGTAATTACAGGTCTGAACCAGAAAAAAAATGACATTTTTAATTAAGCTTTGAATGCTTCTATAGTTATTAACGGTCGGTGGATGCATGGCTGAGTAAAAGTGGCAGAAGATCAGAGCTGAGGGGGTGTTTGTCCTTTCAAGGCCCTCAAAGCGCATTAAATCCCTGCTTCGGCCTCCATTCTGCATTATTCAGACATGGCCCCTGCTTTGACATGTCTGCTTTGGGATCTCACCTGTTTGGGTCGTTGGCCGTGCACGTCCGCTGAGTGCAGCGGCTGAATGTCCATTTGGGTGATGGATCACTTCCTTGCAGTATAGTCCCATCTGAAGCTGAACTAACTTTGTTTTACCTCTTTCAAGGCCGGTCAGTGCACGGGGAAATGGCCACATGCAGCTGGTGAAAGTACGGCAAGCCATGTTACCATATAATTGGATCCCGGCCCGGATTGGAAATGACAGCTCTATTCAGGACCCACCTTGGCAGCCACCCCCACATTTATGATTGTATCTACTAAAATTTTCTAAAATATAGACAGATTTGGACCAGTTTTCCAGAAATTGTTTATTATCCGTGCGGTTTTTAGATCTGGGCATTTGTCTTGGATGAGTTTTTTTCCCCAAAGCAAAGCTCCTTTGCAGGTACTGAAGTGCAGCTTTGAGATGGGTTGGAGATGCACACAATAACTGACTCTTTCAAGAGAAATGTATTCACATAGATATATTTTATTTTCTATCTGTTGTTCCCTTCCTCAGGGGTCGCCGCATGAAGACTTGGCGAGTGTTTTGATAACAGATATTCTTCCTGACAGAACTGCAGACCATCTAGCAGGGAGCTGCTATCTAGGGCACCTGGGGTAAATGGTAAATGGTCAATGGAGCTTACTTATACAGGTATAGTGCTTTCCAGCCCCCTATGAGGGGCCCCAAAGCGCTTCACAGTACCAGCCATCCACCCATTCATACAGACATTCATACACCGGTAGCGGTAGTCTGCCATGCAAGGCGCCATCCAGTCCTACCGGGAGCAACTCGGGGTTAAGTGTCTTGCCCAGGGACACAGCGGGGTATGCAGTGACCGGGGATCGAACCCGGGACCTTCCGGTCCTGAGCCGGCTGCCCTGCCTCTACACCATCTCGGCCCTGGGTCTGGGGGAGTAGATGATGTGGGTTAAGGGCCTTGCTCAAGGGCCCAGAGTGGGGGTGAGTGAGGGTGGAGGCAGGTGTGGGTGCTTCACATTTCCCATCCGCATTTTTATGTTGTCAGTATGGGGAGTTGAAATGGCGACCTTCCAATCACAGGCCCACCTTCTGTAACCTCTGCGCCACCACTCCCCCTCAGAAACTCGCCTGCTTAACCAAACCAATAGGCATTGATTGAGATGGATGATGTCAGAGGGTTCATCAGTTTTGAAGAATAGAATAGAACAGAGAGAGCTAAAATAAAAATAAAAACTGGACACCAGAAAGAAACAATTTGCTACTACAGTATATGCACACTCATGCTAACACCCAGAGACAATTTCTTGCTAACCCTGACCAGGTCTATTAGGCAGGCAGCAGGTGTTTGCTGTGGACCAGGTCTGGCCAGGCTCCCAGGTTAGAGGACATCTCCTCCTGGCCCTCTGTCACCAGCTGCTCCATGCAGAAAGTGTGCACCACCGGGTAAAGAAAGCGGGGAGTTGACCCTCGAGACCCAGCTCAGAGGTGAGAGTTGAGTTGGTGAGGATGACAGTCGGGGGGCAAAAAGGCCGAAAGGTGTTCACAGCTCTGGGAGTGGAGCTGGTGGAGCTTGGTGGCAGGGAAGGCGGGGCAGGGTCGGTCCTGGCCAGCCCTGAGGGGAGGTGAAGGTTCGTCTGCTACCTGCCCACCTCTGACTGAAGCCATCTGCTGCAGGGAGACATGGGAACAGGGGATTCAGGACCAGAAGCCTGAAAAGATGAAGGAAGAAAAAAAAAGTGCTGAAGTGAGATCTAATTTTGTTTTGCATTTAGGCTTTAATTAGTATTTCATATTGTACTCAGGCACGTCTGTTTTTCTAACAAGGCAGGGTAATTGAGAAAGGTAATTGAGAATGGGAGGAAATAACATTAATGATGCTCTGAGTACGGAAGGAAGGAGATATTATTCTTTCGGCGTGGATATGAGAGTTTAATTGGACACTGTGCTTTCAGCCGAGCAGCTTTTTCCGGCGCTGCTGACATAAGGAGTTTGGGGAAAAACAGGGTTTGAAAATTGAGGGAAATTTCTATCCTGAAATGAAAGATGGAGTGATTGAGCCAAGACGGGACAAAGAAGCAGGTCAGGTACCTCATCTGAGCGTTACTTTCTCCTCCCTGACAAATCCCATTCCAAATGAAATACGCCACAAGGATGACAACACAGATTTATCACAGCGTTGCATAGACGCTTCTGATCTCTCATCCACTGGCATTATAATTGGCACTTGAAAAATGTGGAGTGAGGATGCCCAAGGACACTGGGAATGTGTAGCCTTGCTTGTCTGCCGCAGATTGACGCCTTGTTTGACTGTGACTCTGTTAAGTGTGAAGAAGGGTGTGGCAGTAGCACTAAAGGAAGAACAAAGCTTAACAGTGAAAATTTTGCAAAACCTAAATCTATAAAAAAAAAAAAAATGAAAAGATATAATGTTTAAACAGCTTAACCTGCTTTTGCAAGACCATTTTCTTTAGGTTAGTATTGATTCTCGAAAGTCATTTAAGCTGGAAATGGACATACAGGGGTCATTGTGTGTAGTCACTGGTGGGGATCTTCCGGTTCTCCCCTATGGTCGGATCTGGGGGGTGGGTGAGTGGTTCGTCCTGTTTGGGTGGCCCTGGGGGCTCTGCTCTCGGGGTCCTTCTTGGGGTCTTGGGCTCTGGTCCCCCCCTTTGTCTGCCTCGGGCCTTGGGGGCGGATCTCTGATGCTTCAAGGTCACTATTGAATGTTCTATTAGAGAAGCCTTATTCACTTATGCATGCTCACAACCACACACTAATAGATGCAGGAATGCACATGCAGGTATTGTATGTAGATATGTAGATGGGTATATGACTGAATATGAATGTATTATGTTATGTATATATATATATATATATATATAT
>JBBPBX010056744.1:8071-22665 GCA_038048925.1 Garcialebias charrua | reverse complement strand
CAACTCTTTTCTGCAAAATAAAAATAGGCTTTGTAATTGATCATATACCGGTAATTGGTTTTATCCAAGTTGAATGATAATATATTAAGTTTAAACCAAATCTAAACTTTAACAAGCTCCGTCATCATTAATTCCAATATATGTTCAATATTTTTACCAAAACTAAAAAATGTGGTATCATCAGCAAAAAGAATCCATTTAAGGAGTCCTGACACCTTTACCAAATCATTTACCGGGTACAGTACATATAAAATAAATAACTTTGGTCCTAGAACCGATCCTTGAGGAACTCCGCATGTAATAGTGCTGTGGTCTGAGATATTGGTGATTATTGGTTAGCATGGCCACACTCGGACTTACCGGTAAAAGCAGTGTCGGGGTATGCTACAGAAATTGAAGTCTGATCAAAGAGCAATTTTGGACAACAATGGGTGGAGGGACTCAATCACAATGACTTGTTACGATACCGCCCATTTTGCATTGATGATCCCGCCCACAGAGCAGAGAAACAAGTCGGTGAGAAATTACCATACACCTGAAAATAACTGATAAGTTGGAAGCCAAGTGAAGTCACACTTATCAATGACAAAGCAGCTATAGTGATCCCTAATCTCTATAATGCCAGCCAGTAGCACCCGGCGGGCGGTAAGTGGTGCAGAATTGGGGCAAAAGTTTTAAAAAAAAAAAGGTAGATTTCAAGAGCAGGGGAAAGTGCAGGTTGATCAAGGTGAAACTGAATATTACAAAATCAGGACATCAGCCTTGCTACCGAGAAGGGCATTGAGAGATCATAATATCCTCATTAGCCTGAGTGTCTTGCAAGTGAATCAGGGGTCCAGCTTCTGGGAAACATTTGCATACAATTCAAAGTATGATTGTACCCTCCTGCTAGTCCCATATTTTGATCACGGTTTGCTCCAATTTCCATCTGCTTTCCATATATCAAAGTGGCAAAGATATCTCTCTCCTCTGACTGTTACAGAGCGTCACACAACTGTGTTTCACACATATGTCCTCCTTTGTGGAGGTGACTTCGTTTTGTACAGTGCTCTTTGTTCTCCCTTAAGCGCCTTTGATTAGCACTGCTGTATCAAGCAAGGTGTGAGAGGGCCTGAGGTGTCGACTTTCACGGGGATGGCAGCTGGGAGCTGTTCTCACATGCTCTTTAATTAAAAGCTCCTGGGCCAGAGTCCATATGTGACACTGGCTGTGCCAGGCAGCAGATCGATGAGAGGCTGTCCTCAACACCAAGTGGAGACAGGCAAGAGATGCACTCCCGCCCCCCCTGCTGTGCCAACAACAGTTGTAATTCAATACTTAAAATATGATACGACACAAGATGGAGGGAAGTGAGAGCAGCATGTTTACTTTTGCCTATTTCTTCTCGACTGGGTGTGCACGAGCTCCCCTGTGGTTTGCATCAGAGAAAACATGTCTAGATAAGGTATTCTGCGCAAGCGGATGGGGTGGGGCAGAGTTAGACAGAGCAAGAATTCTGCCTCTGTTCATTTGTATCGGAGCTGATCTGCTCACAGGAGCTCAGAGGGAGGCAGAGGGGGTCCTTCTAAAATGGGTCACCGGTTAAGTGCCCTTCAGCAGAAATTGAATCCACCAACTGCCTGAATTGTATTGAGCTGTGGAGGGATGGAGTTGACCTTCAAATAGAGCAGCCCAGGTATAGAAATATATGTGAGCAATATCCAGAGCATGCGGGCTGAAACACAAGCAGCTTTATTTAAAAGACACTTGCGGTAATAGAATTTTAGTGTTTCTGGCAGCGGTGAAAGGAACTGCGTGCCATTTTACTATCATTAGGGTACCTTTTGCTCTGTGCATGCACTAAATGTAAAGTTTTGTTACTGGCTATTACCATGACACAGTTTATTCAACAGATAGAGCACATTAATCTGGGTTGTTCAGGCTTCATGGCAATATGAAACGTGTTCTACTGAATGTTTTGTACCACAACCCTCTGGAGCGTGAAGCTCTATGTTCTTGCTGCTAATGCCAGACATGTTTCAGCCCAGGCATGGAGGCAAAGCAAAAGGAAATAAATGCCCAGCAATGATGTCTCAACCTATATCCCGTCTCACTTCACCGCAGAGGTTTCTTTTTGTCCATGGCAGACCATCATTCAAAGGTGTTGAGCATCTTCTGAGAGCATGGCAAGTTGCTGATTAAACCAGCCTTCTGCACGGTATTCCGTCCTCGCAGAATGGAGAGACTCACAATAGTTAGCTCCCCTGATATGAAGAGTAATGAATTTCAATGAAGCTCTGCTTGAATCCATGATTTATGTGTTGGCCTATGTCTAGTGTGTGGCATAGAGATATTCACGGTCTCCCATCTTTGCTCTCAGAGGAGTTGCAGGCGATGGACTTGGGCCGTGTAGTTTGCTAAACTGTGTCAGCTTTCAGAATCAGAGCATCGGAGTTCACCATTACTCAGTTGTGTCTGACAGGCTGCGTGTTGTTCTGCAAAGACATGCATAATAGATTAAGAATAATTATGCATAATTAATGTACCTAGGCTGCCTTCAAGCCTAAAGGGATGTCCAGTCAACTTTAAAGTGAGGTTCTAAAAGTTATCAATAGTTAGTACCTTATCTGCTGTGACCTCGGCCACAGAGCACAGAGTATGGAAAAGAGACAAAGTCTTTGCTAGGCTTATGGATGGCCAAATGAGTGCCATATTTCAAGCTTTTAATAAACAACTCCACGTATACAAAATTAATACATGCACCCCACAAATAAATATTCATTGTAATATACTGGTAGTTTTTAAAACTGATTTATTTTGATAGCTCTCATTTAGCTAGCCATTAGCATAAACTGAACAAAGACTTTTGTAACTTTACCATATTCTGGACTGATGTCATGGTGGATGGATGGATGGATGGATGGATGGACGGATGGATGGATGGATGGATGGATGGATGGATGGCTAGATAGATAGATAGATAGATAGATAGATAGATAGATAGATAGATAGATAGATAGATAGATCAGTCGAATAGATAGATAGATCAGTCGAATACAGTAGATAGATAGATAGATCAGTCAAATAGATAGATAGATAGATCAGTCGAATAGATAGATAGATCAGTCAAATAGATAGATAGATCAGTCGAATAGATAGATAGATCAGTCGAATAGATAGATAGATCAGTCGAATAGATAGATAGATCAGTCGAATAGATAGATAGATCAGTCGAATAGGTAGATAGATCAGTCGAATAGATAGATCAGTCGAATAGGTAGATAGATCAGTCGAATAGATAGATCAGTCGAATAGATAGATCAGTCGAATAGATAGATACGTCGAATAGATAGATCAGTCGAATAGATAGATCAGTCGAATAGATTGATCAGTCGAATAGATAGATCAGTCGAATAGATAGATAAAAAAGAATCAATACACACATTTCTAAAAAGACAAATATGCACAAGCGTAAGGTGGTAGGAAGTACTACATTCATGATTAACCTATCTATCTATCTATCTATCTGTCTGTCTGTCTGTCTGTCTGTCTGTCTGTCTGTCTGTCTGTCTGTCTGTCTGTCTGTCTGTCTGTCTGTCTGTCTGTCTGTCTGTCTGTCTGTCTGTCTGTCTGTCTGTCTGTCTGTCTCGTCCGTCCGTCCGTCCGTCCGTCCGTCCGTCCGTCCGTCCGTCCGTCCGTCCGTCCGTCCGTCCGTCCGTCCGTCCGTCCGTCCGTCCGTCCGTCCGTCCGTCCGTCCGTCCGTCCGTCCGTCCGTCCGTCCGTCCGTCCGTCCGTCCGTCCGTCTATCTTTATATATATATATATATACATACACACACATCAAAGCATACATTATATATACATATGTACATGTACATACATACATATACATACTTAAGTGTCCGGGGTGCCGCAGTTAAAGCTGATGTATGTAACTTATTTTTTAAACATATTTCTTCACTCTGCCACTATGTAATGAAAGATAGATGTTTGACATGTAATCTCTGAAAAAAACTATAGTCCTCTGGCGTCTCCCGGTGGTAATAAAAGCATTTATAAAAACCAGAGCGCCCCTCGGTTAACCAGCCAATAAAAAAACAAGAGTTTTTAATCAGCCAATAAAGCTGCGTTCCAGTTGTCCTCAACAGAGCTTCTCACGCCCCAACCCACGCCCCCACCTGTCCCAGTGCGCAGACAGCGAGCATCTGCGCATGTTCTCATTCAAAGCGATGCAGGACTGTTTTATATGTGACACAAATGTATTAAATTCCCCTTCTTAATCCCTTATCTGGAGTTTTCTTTTGTTTTTTTGCCAAAAGTCAAGTGATCGCTCCCTCCTCCTCCTCCCTCCGCTGAGTGCAAATGAATGAGGAAACGGCAGGTTGTCACGAGAGAATTAAACTCGGGTTTTACGTTGCTGCCCGAGTCCCTGCAGATTTTCTGGTCTTCTGGTGTGCTGGACCAGCGCTCCATGGTTTTATATTATTTTTTTAGAAAGTTTTATTAACATATAAACACAGAATATGCAGCATCAGCGAGAGAAAATGCAGCAGGAGGCGGAGCAGATGTCAAGTTCAACAGACCACGGAGGAGCAGCCACTCCGAGGGGGAGGGAGCAGAATGCTTTCCCTGTTCAACATTTTTCTAAGTGTTTTGGTCATACAGAAATCGCAGATAGCAGCTTTAAGGTATTATTACTTGTTAAAAACTATTAGACAGAACATCACTTCATAGGTGACTGGACTATTTCTTTAATATTTCAGTTAACAGGATCTGATGCAAAAAGTTACTTGTCTGTAGAAATCACTCCAAGGATCATGATACCATTTTTAATAATAAGGGTAGAAAATTTTAATGGTGAGCCTGTGCATACATCATGCTTACCGGTACAGTACATAGTTTTTGTAAGCATGCCTCTTCTGCTCACTGCATGCTGCTGGCTTAACAAGCATTTTGTAAGAAAAAAAAAGTATTACTGTTGTCTATACTTAGATGTTCTGGCCTCAAGGCCATCACAACACCACCAAACTGCTGAGTGGCTCCACCACACCAGAGGATTGTCTTTCCTGGATCCTTTCACTAACCCATCATGGCACGAGCAGGCCTAAAGCGCAACAAAACAAGCTGCATTTCTATGTTCACATTCATTTTTTTCTACTGTATTGCTGGTCTGTTTGAGTCTCTTTCTCTGTTTTTCTTTCTTCTTTTTTTTTTTAACTTGCATTGCATCCTTAGTGATGATTGACTCTCCAGGGTGAAGGGAAGCTGAATCCATGGCTCGCATTTCTAGCTTTTTGTGTAGTACAAGAGATTCTTTGTTCAGTAAGTTTTGCCTCAGAGTTTCTGCTGCCTGAAGGCCATGGACGAGATTGGATATTTTTTCAGCACCATTTCAGGCTTAATTCAGCGAGCATCATGTTTCAGAGCGCGGCTGCTGTCTTCAGAGATCAGCGGTCAGTCTTGTTTCTAATAAAAGGAAGCGTCAGAGTAGAACATAGAAGCCTAGTGATGTTTTTTTTATGATTTATTTAATTTTGAGAGGACAACAAAAGATATAATGAATCTTTATGATAGAAAAGTTGATGTTGATGAAATAGTTTTAACTTGAGGACTCATTTACACATTAGCTTTTGTTTCTGTTTTAAAGTAAACATTCAGTTAGCCACAATTCAAAGTTAAAAAAAAATGCATTATTAGAGAGAATATTAAACTGCCATGCTTAAAAACAAGCAAGGATTGGAGGCTAGTGAATTGAAACCTTGTCCTCAAAGGCAGTGAGTTACTTACATTCTTTTAAGGAATGCTTTAATTTTAACCTGTAAACTTTACAGCTCCAAATTTAGTCTAGTTTTTATTAAAAATGTTTGCAGTTCTTCTTATTTTTTATTACACGTCTTGTGAGTTGAAGGTAAAAGGAAATTATTAAGTTTCTTCTGCAGTACAAGAAGCTGTGAAAAAGTGAGAGTAAAAAAAATTTGATGTCAGTTTTGAAGCAGAATAATTAAATTTGACTGGTCTTCATTTGAGAGCATCAACTCACGTGAAGGAGTTTTAGTAGCACAGAAAGGCAAAATAAGGAACTTTCTTCTGAAGTTCTCACACTCCTGTTGTGCAGCTCCACAAAGTATTTCACACATGACTTTTGTTGTTGTTGTTGTTGTTGTTGTTGTTGTTGTTGTTGTTGTTGTTGTTGTTGTTGTTGTTTGTGGTGGTGGTAGTAGTAGTAGAAATGGGAAAAGTAGTAGTAGTAGTAGTAGTAGTAGTAGTAGTAGTAGTAGTAGTAGTAGTAGTAGTAATAGTAGTAATAGTAGTAGTAGTAGTAATAGTAGTAGTAATAGTAATAGTAATAGTAATAGTAGTAGTAATAGTAGTAGTAATAGTAGTAGTAGTAGTAGTAGTAGTAGTAGTAGTAGTAGTAGTAGTAGTAGTAGTAGTAGTAGTAGTAGTAGTAGTAGTAGTAGTAGTAGTAGTTGTTGTTGTTGTTGTTGTTGTTGTTGTTGTTGTTGTTGTTGTTGTTGTTGTTGTTGTTGTTGTTGTTGTTGTTGTTGTTGTTGTTGTTGTTGTTGTTGTTGTTGTTGTTGTTGTTGTTGTTGTTGTTGTNGATGCTCTTCATCTGGTGATGAGGTGAGTCTGGTGCTAGCAGGTCTGTTTGGATCATCAAAACGTGCATAAAACTTATTGAGGGCATCAGGCAGAGATGGGTCCCTGGGGCATTGTTTGTTTTTGCCTTTGTAATCTGTTATGCAGATATATATAATAATAGACATAAGCATAAAATAGTAAAACTAACACTGTCCTGAGTTTTTTGCATAGTGGTATAAGAGTATGAAAATTTACACCAACTCTAAAACTAAAACATTAAACATTTAATGAACATAATACTGTCCTGAGTTTTTGCATACTAGTATAAAAAAGAGTATAAAAAGTATAACTAAAATAAACTAAAGGTTTCTAGCATTGACATTTGCAAAGTGGCAAAGCAGCGTATGAGTTAATGTACACAGTATATGTATGAGGTAGTAGTTGATGTTGTTATAGAGGCAAAAAGTGGCATATGCAGTAAGGCACATTGGGCATCCCTAAATAAGACCGTTCAGAGCACACTGTATATGTATCAGCAGTGGTGTAGATATTAGAGTAGTGATTTAAGGCATGTAAGTAGTGATTTCAGCTTGCGGAGAAAGTAGAGACGCTGGTGAGCCTTCTTTGCCAGTGCTGCAGTGTTCCTGCTCCAGGACAGGTCCTTTGAGACGTGCACTCCCAGGAACTTGGTGCTGTCTACTCTCTCCACTGCGGTGCTGTTGATGGTCAGAGGGGCATGTTGGGCATCCTTCTTCCTGAAGTCCACAACAATCTCCTTTGTCTTCTCCACGTTGAGAGTGAGATTGTTGTGTCCGCACCACAAGGCCAGGCGGCTCACCTCGTTCCTGTAGTCCGTCTCATCGTTGTTGCTGATGAGACCCACCACTGTTGTGTCGTCCGCAAACTTGATGAAGTGGTTGGAGCTGTACGATGGTGTGCAGTCGTGTGTTAGCAGGGTGAATAGAAGGGGGCTCAGCACACATCCTTGTGGGGCCCCTGTGTTCAATGTGATGGTGCTAGATGTGTTACTCCCGACCCGCACTGTCTGTGGTCTCCCGGTCAGGAAGTCTAGCAGCCAGTTACACATTGAGGTGTTCAGCCCCAGACTGTCCAGTTTAAGGATGAGCTGTTGGGGGATGATGGTGTTAAATGCCGAGCTGAAGTCGATGAACAACATTCTAACATAGGAGTCCTTCGTGTCCAGATGTGTGAGAGCTGTGTGAAGGGCAGAGGAGATGGCATCGTCGGTTGAGCGATTAGGTCGGTATGCAAATTGGAAGGGATCCAGGGAGTCAGGGAGGACAGATGTGATGCTTTTCATGACTAGCCGTTCAAAGCACTTCATCAGGATGGGGGTGAGTGCTACTGGGCGATAGTCATTGAGGCATGCGGGCGTTGCCCGCATGCCTTAAATATAAATACAGTGTTTACCCCACTGTATGTTTACCCCAGGTATGTTGTCAGGACCAGAGGCCTTCCAGGCGTTAATCTTGATGAATGATCGCCTTACGCTGTCTGAGGACAGCGTAGAAGTAGTAGTAGTAGTAGAAATGGTAGAAGTAGTAGTAAATGGTAGTAGTAGTAGTAGTATAAATGGTAGTGGTAGAAATGGTAGTAATAGTAGTAGTAGTGGTAGTACAAATGGTAGTAGTAGTTTTAGTAGAAGTGGTAGTGGAAATGTTAGTAGTAGTAGAAATGATAGTAGAAATGTTAGTAGTAGTAGAAATGATAGTAGAAATGTTAGTAGTAGTAGAAATGGTAGTAGTAGTAGGAATAGTAGTAGTAGTAGTAGAAATGGTAGCAGAAATGTTTGTAGTAGTAGAAATGGTAGTAGTAGTAGTAGTAGTAGTAGTAGTAGTAGTAGTAGTAGTAGTAGTAGTAGTAGTAGTAGTAGTAGAAATGGTAGCAGAAATGTTTGTGGTAGTAGAAATGGTAGTAGTAGTAGTAGTAGTAGTAGTAGTAGTAGTAGTAGTAGTAGTAGTAGTAGTAGTAGTAGAAATGGTAGCAGAAATGTTTGTGGTAGTAGAAATGGTAGTAGTAGTAGTAGTAGGAGTAGTAGTAATGGTAGTTGTAGTAGTAATGATAGTAGTAGTGGCAGTAGTAACAGTATTGCGGATTTTATTGTTGCTTGTGATGTGTAAAAAGAGTAAAAGTAACTTTTTTTTTTACTTCTCTTTCTGGCAAGTTTGTTGTATAGTAGAAAGTTCATAATAAATTATTTTTGCTTTGCTACATAAGTCAAGTGTTAAATTATTATTTTTATATATGAATGTTTCTGTGCAGCACCCTGAGAAGACTTCTGTTGTGACTTGGTGCTATAGAAATAAACTGAATTTAATGTTTCAGTGTAGCTACACACAAGTAAAATAGCAAGGAATGAAACTGACAACAATAATGAACAATCCAAACAAGAACAGCATTGTTGCTTAATGTATCACATAACTGCTATCATATTACATCCATATTATCAATATTGATCCAATGATTTTCTTTAATCTCAAAACATAAATTATATATTTGTTTATTTTTGTGTGTATCGATCAAGTTTATGTCTGAATTACTGTCTAACCACCGGTTATTGTTAAAAATAAATAAATAAATAACTAAACAAATAAATAAAAAGGCATTGTAAAGTTGAACTTAATGGGTCTGCTATGATTTATTCATCGTTTGATTTGAGTCCAACAAGACTTAATGAACCATTTATGTGTCACAATGGCATTTTAAATTCCTTATGCACAGCATAAAACTGGTTCCTGTGTTGTATTAAAAAATAAAAGACGCAAGTTAAACTGCTTCAAAGTTACTTATCAGTTTTTCAATGAATAGACTAAGAAAGAATATGCTCATACGCGCTGTTTTTGCAAATGCATAAAGCAGACTGAAAATCAGGCTGTTCAACAAAAACATGATGCACTTGGATGACTCAAGAAAATGAGGATGCGCAGCTTCTTCTTCTTCTTTTTTTTGTTTGCTAAAACCTCATCAGCTTGCAATGTGCAATCAGTGGATCAAATTAAGTTGATCAAATGTTGCAAACGTGGCACTTTTAATGTTCAGTTCATTAGGAAATTGTGAGAATTTCATCGATTTGCAGTTTTGGTAAAGACACAAGTAATCACAGCTCGGTTGCGCTTGTCGCGAATCGCTTCATTTGTGTGAAACATAGGTACCACTCAAATGCGTTGCAAGCAGCGAAATGTAAACGTTGAGTCTAATGGAGCATGTACTCATCACCGTCATTAGCAAAAAGGAAATAATCAGCCGGAAGAAATGAGTGGCAGGAAAATTGATTATTTTTTCTAACCACATTACTCAGAAATCTCTTGATTGCTCTCTTGCAGATTCTATTGATGACTGTCCCAGTAACTGCTTTGGAAATGGTGACTGTGTTGCCGGAACATGCCACTGCTTTTTAGGATTCAAAGGAGCTGACTGTGGGCGAGGTGAGTCACTTCCTCATCCCCATCATTCAGAAATACTCTCGAGTGCTGTCCTCATGTCAATTTAATTTGAACCAAGGAACTTTGTCTTAAAATTGCCTTTATTTGGAGCTTAGATCTGTTTTTTGTTTTTTTATTATCAGTAACCTAACAAAAAAATAAAAGGCTTTAAAAATGAAAATGTTGCTAATTTATTTTTAAAAATTCCCCCAGTTTTTCAAATTGACATCAGGATGTTTAGTATTCACACCTCAGTTGGGAAATAATTACAAACCAAACTGAAGCAGTGTGTTTGACCAAATACATTTATCACTTAGTTATTAGCAAAAGACAGAAGGATGATCGTGATTTTGTTTCCATGTCTGTGTGTTTAATTACCTAAACAATTAGAAAAATATCTTGTGAATCATAAATTTAAAAAAAGTGAAACTGTGAGAAAGTAATCATTGGGCTGGCATCTACAACCATTTACTTTTCAGAGTCAACTCAATTCAAGATGGCCGCCACAGCAAAGTGATCTCAGCAAACATAAAATTGCTATAATTTGTCGATTTTATATCTGTTGATCTATAAACTGGTGTGGTAGTAGATGTGACTGGTCTCCATTTCACACTCAAAAACCTGACGATGAACTTAGAAAATAACACGGGTGCATGCATACATACTGTATTTTTTGCCCTATAAGTGGTGGTTTGGCGAGTTGTATGCCGAAGCGACATATTTAGGTAGTCCTTGACTTACGAACGAGTTCCGTTCCTACGCACCGTTCGTAACCCGATTTTGACGTAAGTCGGAACTCATTACACGTGGCGTTCGTAAGTCCTGTTTTTTGTCCGTAAGACGGAAACTGCATGCTAGCGCTGCGCCGCTCACCCGTTTATCGACATGAGACTGAACAAGCGTACATACTGGTCCATAAACATGCACAGAACTTTATTTACAAACAGTTAGCTAACACATTACACCACACATTCATCTGTAAACACATACCTGTACAGTACTGTATTGACTGTACAGCGCGTTCGTAAGTCCGGGTTGCCGTAAGTCGAGGGCGTCGTAAGTCGAGGACCACCTGTATTTATAAACCAATTTTTAGCTGTGATATGACCATTTTCATTCATTCTGACTGAAAATATTGAACACTACCATTTTCAACCGCTAGATGACACTCGAGTAGTATGGCATGTCGTTGTGACATGTAATAGGCAAAAGTGGCTATTAATGACACAATCAGCTTGCCATAGACATTTACTGTATTAAGGAAAAGTTAAACCGAGACACATCTTTGCTATAATTTCGAGCAAACAAATAATTGTTTTTAAGTGTTAATCTTGTTAAATTCTTGTTAAAGTCCTCCTGTGCATGCCCCCGCGTCCGCCATTTGGCAGCCCATCGATTTTTGGCACAACGCCGGCCCACGTTTCCAGATTGTCGGTGGTGACACGTAACAAACGCTACGCATCAGCGGTGACGCATAATAGATGCGACTTATACAACAAAAAAACACATTAATGGATTTTTCCACTTTAATAGACAAATTTGAATTGATGCGACTTATATGGCGGTGCAACGTTTACGGCGGAAAATACAGTACATACGTTATCTTTACCTAGTTCTTCCTTTTTGTGTCCAAAGGATGACTTGCTGTACATCTGCAACTGTTTACCTTTAGGAGTCAAGTAAATTCAAGATGGCCACCACAGCTAAGCAACATAACTCAATGAACTATACCACTAATGAGCCTAAATTTGGTGTGGCAGCATCTGACAACACATCCTCAAAGCACTGAGATCATGCAGAATATTGCATTAAACATAAATTATATATCTTATTCCTTCACATGTCAAGCCGCCATCTTTAATCCATGTATATTATATATATTTAGACATTTATAATGTGTATGTATTTTAAAAGTTCTATAACATTAGTATTCGTGTTGTGCTACAACTAAAGCTGTGTCTACCGCAGGGACCACATCTCAGTGATTTTTTATTATTTTTTTAAGATAAATTTAGCAGAAAAGAAACCTTTTCTCAGTTTGGTCAGACTCTTCGTTGTCAGATACAGTTGTGCTCGGAGTGCTCCATTTCAATGGATTTCTCCTCTCTGCTCTTTTCAAAGCTGCCTGTCCGGTGCTGTGCAGTGGGAATGGTCAATACCTTAAAGGTCGTTGCATGTGTCACAGCGGCTGGAAGGGTTCCGAGTGTGACGTTCCCACCAACCAGTGTATTGACATCACATGCAGCGGCCATGGGACGTGCATTGTGGGAACCTGTATCTGCAACCCAGGCTACAAAGGGGAAAACTGTGAAGAAGGTGACAATTTTCACATATAGTCGCCGTTACCATCAAACTATCACTGCTTGTCATCCTTAAAGTAGACCCATGAGGAAGTGTTCTCCATTATAGCGTCAAGTCTCCAGTATTAAAACAAGAACATCCTCTGTGAAGAGCATTTTAGCCATAATGCTTCCCAAAGCACTTCTTTGGACTTTTTGTTATTTTACTGCATGGATATAGGGCAGTATGCTAATCAAAACGGTGCATTTATTGTCTGAAGTTCAGACATAAAGTCTGCTGTTAATCTACGAGCATCTCCACCTTCATTCGTTGTTGGATAAGGTTCGACTAGATAAGATTGAAGGAGTCATTGTGTTTGTCAGCTCTTGAAGGCTCTCATTTCAAGATGAAAAATGGACCCTGGGAGTTTGATAAATGGGGGTTTGTGACATCCATAGGCCTTCATTCTATTTTAGGTGGAGCGTTAGCCAAAAGGAGTAGGGGGGAATGTGCATGAGGGCCCTTTAACATTCTTACCTTTTTTCCATGTGACCCTCAGCCATGATGATTAATTGCCAGGAGAGAGTTTCTTGTCAGTTAGCCTCTGATCTTTGTGTCTTGTGCCCAAACCATCTGCTAAGAGGCAAGAGATGCTGTTTGTCTTAGTATAACAGGCCTGCTATCCATTTATGTCACGGTAAAGGAAGTCCTGCCATGGTGTGGCCTACTGCTCTCAGTGGCTAGACTTTACTCCCACTCTGCGTCCGTTTGCCATCTGTGGCTGCCATCAAGATATTGTCTTGTTTAAAGAATGCTGATGTAATTGTCTGCTGTTGCACCTTTGCTCCCTAAAAAGCAAGCCTATCAGGGATGAACAAATATGAAAAATGCCTTAATTTTATATTATTATGCTAATTTAACTCTTATGCAGTGTGCAGAAATATATTGGTATAAATATACATATCGACTGAAGCATTGCAAAGCATGTTAGTCTATAAATTAGATTTAAATAGGTTTTTTTTTTCATAGGGATTTCTTGCTATAGCCTCAAGCTTTGTCTTACTGTGTCTTTATAGTAAGAAAAATCTATGTTTCAAGTTTGCTAACTTTTGCCTATGCATCTTTTGATTTATAAAAAATATGCCTTTATTAGCAGTCTTTTCCTATTTGAAATATTTTTGTCTACAAAATGGGAAGAAAATGCCAGCAGAAATGTGGGCTGAATCTGTGGGTTTGTGCCATGACACCCACTGAGCAACCAGCCATTTAATTTGCTTCTATGTGAATCTGTTTTTTTTTCTCTCCAGTTTTAGAATAAATGACATTTTCTGTGTGTTCCCTTTGTACGTTGATTGTTCATGTGCTAAGCTGGTTACTTCTGCTTTTGAGCTGCCAGCCCACTGAAGTTGTCATTCCGCTCAGGCTGAAATAAAGATGCCAGGATGGCTTTGAAAGAGATGGAAACAGCAGGTGACTGGTGTGTCTAACACTCTCTCTTTGAAACACTTTCAGTGGACTGCCTAGATCCAACATGCTCGGGCCGAGGCGTTTGCGTCAAGGGAGAGTGCCACTGCTTTGTTGGGTGGGGTGGGCCAGGATGTGAGAGTCCCAGGGCCTCCTGCATGGATCAGTGCTCTGGACACGGAGCTTTCCTGGCAGACGCTGGAACCTGCAGCTGTGATTCCAACTGGACCGGCCACGACTGCTCTACAGGTAAACACTTCAATTAGGAGAGAAAACATTGGCAGGCTTTCTTTTCTACAAGCTGTTTTAGCTTTGGCTGTTTAAAAAATAAACAGTTTGGTATATCTTATATATATATATATATATATATATATATATATATACAGGTAGTCCCCGATTTACGAGCGAGTTCCGTTACAACGAGGCGCTCGTAAACCGGAAATCTCGTAATTTGGAACGGCCGCCACGCTTCTCGTAAGTCCGGAATTTCGCTCGTAAATTGGAACGGTTTTGCTAGCGCGACTACGAACACTCGTTTTTCATCGAAAAACTGCTTATGAGTGCATAAAAATGATCGGAAACGTGTGTCCACATGTTTAGCTAACGAACTGTGGTGAAAAAACACAGGAAAACTCAGTATTTTTTGCGTTTTTTCCAATAATTCGCCAGCTCGTAAGTCCGGAACCTCGTAGATCAGAGCGCTCGTAAATCGGGGACTACCTGTATATATATATATATATATATATATATATATATATATATATATATATATATATATATATATATATATATATATATATATATATATATATATATATATATATATATATATATATATATATATAT
>JBBPBX010056743.1:5509-19172 GCA_038048925.1 Garcialebias charrua | reverse complement strand
CCCCCACTCCCTCTCCACCCCTCCACCCCCCGTCTGTGTGAAGATTTATATTTATTTACTTAAAACAAAAGTATCTGTGCTGACATAGTAGAAACAGCAGAATAATAATAAATAAATATATAAAAAAGAATGGCACAAGAACTAAAGTTGATGTTAAGAAGTAGATTTTTATTTAAATAATTTTACAAACCAAGAAATTTGATTGACTTGCTTGAAGAATTCTCGGTGGATCTGAAAACACAAATACAAATTATTACTTTCTTACTTCAGCATTCCATTTAAAACGTGACTGAGAGAGGATTGATTGCAAACATTTCCCATTGTATTTTTCCTGATATTAAGAAAAGTTATAAAAGGTTACATAATTATCTCTGATATACAGGAACTAAAAACTTATGGTTAAATATAAAATAAATATTTAAATACTTTTTTTAAAATCATGAATGTAGCCGAATGCTACACAAAGATTTTAGAATTTGATCAATCTTGTTTATAAAATTCTAATCCAAATACTTTAGGTTTTAAAGGCTTAACAACGTTAAAATCGGACGTTTTAACAGTAGGCCTGGCGCTTACACGAGCGGTCCGATTTAATAAAATTTTAGCGAGAAAGACTCCAAATTGTTTCGCTGAACCAAGCGGACAGATCCGTTTTTATCATGAAAATCTAACGGCGAAAGATCCGATTTTAAATCATCCACAAATTACGTTTTTTGTCGGAAATGAAAGCTAAGCTAATGCTAACGGAGCCGCCAGCTAAAAGCTTTGTCCGTCCGAAAACAGTGCAAATGCCGTTATACTGTGAAACCAAACGTTTCTAAATTGTGTTTTCTCTGCAAAAAGAAACTGAGAATTCGCTTACCAATTTTTATCGAAATAGTTCTGTAGAAAAAGCCGAATGATGACGAAGCAAGAATTCAGGAGGCCTTGTTGTCATTGAGAACTTTGATACAGTGTTGCCAGATCTCGCGACAGAAGCAAGCGACCAGCCCAAAACAAGCCCCAAATGAGCCCAACTGGCAACCCACCCCACTGTGTAAAACTAAGACCGTTTTTAACCAGTATAAACATACATTTATTATGGCATTGCATATAAACGGCAAAAATTATGCTAAACACTTTGAAGAACATATCCACTCTAAAAAATAAAGATACATTTTGCATATTCATCCATCCATCCATCTTCTTCCGCTTATCCGGGGTCGGGTCGCGGGGGTAGCAGCCTAAGTAGGGAGGCCCAGACTTCCCTCTCCCCAGCCACTTGGAGCAGCTCCTCCGGGGGAATCCCAAGGCGTTCCCAGGCCAGCCGAGAAACATAGTCCCTCCAGCGCGTCCTGGGTCTTCCTCTGGGTCTCCTCCCGGTGGGACATGCCCGGAACACCTCACCAGGGAGGCGTCCAGGAGGCATCCTAACCAGATGCCCGAGCCACCTCAACTGGCTCCTCTCGATGTGGAGAAGCAGCGGCTCTACTCCGAGTCCCTCCCGGATGACTGAGCTTCTCACCCTATCTCTAAGGGAGAGTCCAGCCACCCTGCGGAGAAAACTCATTTCAGCCGCTTGTATCCGAGATCTTGTTCTTTCGGTCATAACCCAAAGCTCATGACCATAGATGAGGGTGGGAACGTAGATCGATCGGTAAATTGAGAGCTTTGCCTTTTGACTCAGCTCTCTCTTCACCACGACAGACCGGTACAGCCAGTGGTGTAGTCTATGTGATACTCAGGCATACGGAGTATACCCACTAGAAAAGCTTAAGAATTTCAGTATACCCACTTAAAAGTGCCCAATGACACATGACTTATCATTGGACACGTGTCATTGATACGTTAAATTGCAGTTGAACGCTTCTGAAACAATCTAACGGTATGCAACGCTGTGCTTTGATACTGTTGCATAAATTCTCTAACATGATTTTAATACAAAGCCAACTGTTGTACCTTGCTCCTCAAGGATGTGTGTTAAGCCCTCTTCTGTTCACTCTGCTCACACATGATTGTGCAGCCACCCATCCAGGCTGTCATATTGTAAAGTTTGCAGATGATACAGCTGTGGTGGGCTGCATCACGAACAATGATGAGTCCAGCTACAGGCAGGAGGTGGAACACCTGGAGAGCTGGTGCAAAGACAATAACCTTCACATAAATGTGAAGAAGACAAAGGAGATGATTGTGGACTTCAGAAGGAACAAACACACCCACACCCCACTGAACATAAGTGGATCTGCAGTGGAAGTGGTCTCCAGCTACAAGTACTTGGGTGTACACTTGAATGATAACCTCAGCTGGACCAACAACACCACCAGCCTGATCAAGAAAGGTCATCAGAGACTCTACTTCCTCAGACGGCTGAGACGAGCTGGTCTGAGTAGCCCGGTCCTCACCTCCTTCTACAGGTGTGCAGTGGAGAGCATCCTGTGCTCCAGCATCAATGTGTGGCATGGAGGTTGCACAGCTGCGGAAAGAAAAGCTCTGCAGAGAGTGGTGAAGGCTGCACAGAGGTCTGTCGGAGTCAGTCTCCCCTCTATCACAGACATTTACACCTCCAGATGCAGGAAAAGAGCCACCTGCATCATGAAAGACCCCACTCACCCTGCACACACACTTTTTGCCCCACTCCCCTCAGGAAGGAGGTTGAGGAGCATTAAGTGTAGAACCACTAGACTGAGGAACAGCTTCTACCCTGAGGCTGTTAGACTCATGAATAAATAAATAATAAGAGTAAACACTGCAAAATATCACATCATGCTGATGCTGATCTGTTTTCTTGTTGCTGTGTTCATATGTGACCATTTGCTCATATAGACTCATGTTCGTGCGGCTGTCTGTTTGTAATGATTTTGTTTTTCTATTACATTAGTGCTTAGTGTATTTCTAGTTGATGTTTTTCTTAGTTAATCCTAGATGTTATTACTGTTTTTCTCTTACATTTTGTTGTTGAATGTAACTGGGACCCTGTGTACATAATCTCATTTCATCACATGTACCACATGCGATGCAAATGACAATAAAGATTCTCTGACTCTGATAAGAAAAAAATTGGAAATGTTCAATACGCTTAAAAATCAAAATATATTAACGATTACATTGTACTAACCAGGGTACTTTGGTTTCTAAGCACAGTATACCCACTACAAAAATGTAGACTACACCACTGGGTACAGCGCCCGCTTCACTGCGGACGCTGCACCTATCCGCCTATCGATCTCACGCTCCAGTTTTCCCTCATTCGTGAACAAGATCCCGAGATACTTAAACTCCTCCACTTGGGGCAGGACCTCCTCCCCGACCCGGAGAGGGCATGCTACCCTTTTCCGGCTCAAGACCATGGCCTCGGATTTGGAGGAACTGATCCTCATCCCGGCCGCATCACACTCGGCTGCAAACCGCTCCAGTGAAAGTTGTAAATCACGAACTGATGAAGCCAGTAGGACCACATCATCTGCAAAAAACAGAGAAGCGATTCTAAGGTCACCAAAACGGATCCTCTCAACACCTTGGCTGCGCCTAGAAATTCTGTCCATAAAAGTTATGAACAGAATCGGTGACAAAGGGCAACCTTGGCGGAGTCCAACTCTCACCGGAAACGAGCCTGACTTACTGCCGGCAATGCGGACCAAGCTCTGACACCGGTCGTACAGGGACCTAACAGCCCTTATCAAAGGGCCTGGTACCCCATACTCCCGGAGTACCCCCCACAGAACCCCCCGAGGGACGCGGTCGAATGCCTTCTCCAAGTCCACAAAGCACATGTAAACTGGTTGGGCAAACTCCCACGCACCCTCCAGGACCCTGTTGAGGGTGTAGAGCTGGTCCAGTGTTCCACGACCAGCACGAAAACCACACTGCTCCTCCTGAATCCGAGGTTCGACTATCCGACGGACCCTCCTCTCCAGAACCCCTGAATAGACCTTACCAGGGAGGCTTAAGAGTGTGATCCCCCTATAGTTGGAACACACCCTACGGTCCCCCTTTTTGAATAGGGGAACCACCACCCCAGTCTGCCAATCCAAGGGAACTGCCCCCGATGTCCACGCGATATTGCAGAGTCGCGTAAGCCAACACAACCCTACAACATCCAGAGCCCTAAGGAACTCCGGGCGAATCTCATCCACCCCCGGAGCCTTGCCACCGCGGAGCTTTTTAACCACCTCGGCGACCTCAGCACCAGAGATCGGAGAACCCGACCCAAAGTCCCCAGGCTCCGCTTCCTCAGTGGAAGACGTGCCAGTAGGATTGAGGAGGTCTTCGAAGTATTCCGCCCACCGACTCACAACATCCCGAGTTGAGGTCAGCAGCACGCCACCCCCACCATAAATGGTGTTGGTCGCGTACCTCTTTCCCCCCCTGAGACGCCGGATGGTGGACCAGAATCGCCTCGAAGCCGTACGGAAGTCATTCTCCATGGCCTCTCCGAACTCCTCCCACGCCCGAGTTTTTGCCTCAGCAACCACCCGAGCCGCATGCCGCTTGGACTGCCGGTACCTATCAGCTGCTTCCGGGGTCCCACAAGCCAAAAAGGCCCAATAGGACTCCTTCTTCAGCCTGACAGCATCCCTCACTGCCGGTGTCCACCACCGGGTTCGAGGGTTGCCACCACGACAGGCACCAACAACCTTGCGGCCACAGCTCCGATAAGCTGCCTCGACAATAGAGGCGCGGAACACGGCCCACTCGGACTCCATGTCCCCCGCCTCCCTCGGAACGTGTTCAAAGCTCTCCCGGAGGTGGGAGTTAAAGCTCCGTCTTACGGGAGACTCTGCCAGACGTTCCCAGCAGACCCTCACAATACGTTTGGGTCTGCCAGGTCTGACCGGCATCCTCCCCCACCATCGGAGCCAACTCACCACCAGGTAGTGGTCAGTTGACAGCTCCGCCCCTCTCTTCACCCGAGTGTCCAAGACATGCGGCCGCAGATCAGATGAGACGACAACAAAGTCGATCATCGAACTGCGACCTAGGGTGTCCTGGTGCCAAGAGCACATATGGACACCCTTATGCTTAAACATGGTGTTCGTTATGGACAATCCATGACGAGCACAGAAGTCCAATAACAGAACATTTTGCATATTTATACAGATTAATCCCATTAAACCTCTGGGACTCTTTTGAGATCTGAATTTTAAACGAGAGTGATGACAACAATTGGCAATCACAACATTAAAGAAATTCATGAAAGCTGCGTACAACTTAGTAAAAATAAACTAAAAATTGGACAGCTAACCATGCTAAGTGTGCACCCTTTTCTCCCATTTTTTAATTATATTATTTCCCCATATTTCCCCACTTATTGGAGCTAATTTTAGCGTGGTCTTGTCACTAGACGAAGAATAAAGTGCAATGAATAACAAGCCCAAATAAGCGACTTTACGTTCAATGCAAGCCCAAGTAACCACAATAAGCAAAATGGGAAGTAGAGAAAGTATTACCGGTATACTGCATTGAAATACAATTATTGACTATTTAAACTTTTATAATAAGCTTGTTAATTTAAATTAACAACCATAATCAGATCAGAATTAAGTTTAGGCATTTTAGGATAACAAGTCTTAGACAAATTTAGCAGAAATTTATTTTTAGACTTGCCAGTAAATTCTGTCTTTTAAAAGTTTAACTAAATTGATAAATCTTTGACACTTATAAAGAATAAAAAAAAAAAAAATATATATATATTCTTGTCAAATAGATTTTTGACTAGATTGTAAGTTGAAACGCTCAGTTTAAATTCATCATTTTAAAACGATTTTTGCATACATTGAAAATGTTTTATCGATTTTAAAAAGCTGTTACACAGTTAAGTAGATTTTAAGAGCTGTTTCCTTTTAGGAGTTATATAATGTAGATACCCGTTGATGTTAATAAAATGTTATTAATATCTTTGATTTAAATAGGTTAAAGAAAACACTCTTCCCAATAATAATAAAAATGCTTTATTAGAAGTAACTTTTCAGCAAGTAGGTTAAATACGCACAAGAATCCAGCCAACTCGCCAGGAGTGAAAGACACATTTCACTGTTAAAACCTAATTTTGATATTGATTTGCATAAATTATGACCATTAATGGCAAAAAGAGGTCTGGTAAATTTGTAAGGGAATTAGAATAACATATAATTTGACCATACAATGCTTTGACAGCAGTAAGGGTTGTTTTTATTCAAACAGATTGGGGTTGTGCATACAGTAATAATAATAATATGGAATATTAAAACGGGAAATACCGTAGAACTCACAGACACGCCTTGACTGAATACACATTTTTTATTTTAAAACAAATTAAATAGCTTATTTCTTTTATTTGTTTAACACAAATAGATTAGTTCTTTATATATGTTTCTTCTCAAAAGTTCTATTTCTTTGGAAAAAACTTGGTTTTTGTGGGTAAATAGACTAATCCCTGCTAAATATATTATTCCTTTTAAAACTTTTGACATAAGCCATGAAGTGAGACCATACTCACTGCAAAATTCTCCTCAAATCTTTATTTCTCTCAAACATTGAAATAAGTCATGAAATATGACAATCAACAGAGTTCTCCAAAACTTTATAATCTCTCAAACCATCCTAAAAAGGTGATCCTGCGTGGTCAGGGCGTTACTGTAGAGGCAACAGGACGGTCGGTATGTGTTTTTTTGCCCCTAATTTGAATTAGGCCTCGGGGTCGTTTTCCATACCACTCACATAATTGATAATGATCAGTTTATATATGATAAAGAGGATGGGATGATGGAGATATTCAATATTTATCATCTAAAACTAATTACTCTGACCCAATAATTATAACCCAGCTCACTTATATCAAATATTCTCTGTTCCCTTTAAACACTTATATTTGATAGTACAAACATGTTGTTTGCTTTTCTCCTTGATACAGAAAAGACAGTCTTCTAGCCTTGACAATGTTTGGATTAGATGTTCTTGTAGGATCAGAACCACGACTTGTTTGTTTTATCTGTAAGACGTCAGAGCTTGTCAAACTCCACCTGCTTCTTGTTTAAATAGCTTGTCATGTCCAGTACAATTCGGAATTGTGCTGGACAATGTATTTGAGACCAAACTAAGTTTCAAAAGACATTAAAAAGCCTTCCCCTTTGCAAAGTTGTTTGTCTGATTTAACACTGTTCTCTTGTTTATCTTGTGTGGTTTTTATTAAGGTAACAGGGGTTTAAAATCCCCATCATATACTATGGCCTAAATCAATTTATCCTCCAGGATGGCCAAGGTCATTCATATCCTCAGGCCAGATTATAGATGAGTATATAGATGGGAGTATTCTGATCTGAAGGGGTGTAGTCTAACCTAGGATATTTTACAAGCCACAGTACAGCACATGTGCACACACCGGTATAGTTTGGCCTTGGATAATTTATCCCCTGGGGTATACTCTGGCCTGGGCCAAACTATACCTAGGTTTAATCTGGACAGGAGTTAATTTGGTCTGTTGCACCATCTGTCCTGCTCAGATCAGCCCACCTCAACTAATAACAATCAAAAGTTTGTTTCTAACAAAGGTGAAACCTCCATCTGGCAAACCTTTTCCTCCATTAGGGAGGGGAATACTCTCTGTACAGTATCGCTTGTATTCAGGTCACGGACCATCTAAACAACGGTGGACCCACCAGTCAAACCTTTCATCATCAGAAGATTAAAACAGAGTCACTGCATGCCAGTTATTATTAATACTGATGTATTGATACAAGACATGTATTGTATTGTTCATGATGCAACCACCAGTCACTGAGCTACCTGAGCCCTCTGTGTGGAGCAGAGGGCTACCACCCAAAGCACAGCTAGGTGGTGGTGGTGGGGGTTAAAGGTCTGGCTCAAGGGTCCAGAGTGGGGGCAAATGAGGGTGGGCTTTAACTTTCCTACTCAAAATGTTATGTTACAATCAGGGGTACTGGAACTAGCGAGCACTCAATCACAGGCTGACCTTCTCTAACCTCTGTGTCACCACTCCCCCTAAAGGCCTTGATGTACTTTTGGACTGAACTGATACAAACGGGATGTATTTACATTTGGATCTGGAACTGGACTGTTGTAGAACTGTCTTCAACTTTTTTATTTTTGTTCTGTCCTTTTGATAAGGACAGTCACGTTTCAATACACTGGGTACTCAGACTGAAGGGGGATTTCCTCGTCATTAGCATTGACTGCATTGTTCTGATAATGCTGACACAACAGAAAAATGGCTAAAACTTTGTCAAATCTGTCAATATTAAGCTAAACTTTGATGTTGTAGTAAGAGGCATCCTCAACACACTCTGAGTGCTAACCCATCTTGCAAGATCTCACAATTGAGCATAAGATTAAACATATGCAGCTTGACCAAAATGGCTAGCTCTGTCTCTATGGCATAAAAGATGGCGGGTGATATGTATTCTTTCAAAGAGTGCTGGGCCTTTAAACTCTTCTTCTTGCCGCAATCTCACATCTTTTCAGTCACTGTCTTCTGATGCTTCCTTTGCACAGCGTTCTCAAAAGTTCTAAGCCTGACGATCCAATTGTGTAACAGGGCTTGGGTCATTCAAGCAGAAGAAACAATCTCCCATGTCTGCCCATCAGTTCCATTTTCCTCTTTTCTCGCTCACGAGTAACAAGGGGAAGAAAATGCAAGACAACTTTGGAGGATGAAGAGGACTGCAGGGGACAAATCTGAAGAGCAAAGAGTGGAGGTGATGTGATGAGATGAGAAGGGCAAATGACAAGATGGATAAGCTCTTGAGAAGAGAGGAGGAGATCTATGTATTTTTAAATTAATCGGGCATGCCTTATTGATGTTTGTACAACAAAACCAGCGGCTGTGTGGGTCGATAACGCGGCAGCACGTCGCTCTGATTCAGACCACAGTTGTTTTTTGTTCTCAGTCAGACCCTTTGATTCTCCACTCGTCTGTCAAGCTATCTTTCCATCAGATTATTAGTCTCACCCTGAGAAATTAGACAATGCAATCCAGCAAACCTGTAGGCACAGCAACAACTGTGATAACAACGTGCATGCTAACACACAAGCGCACAACAGCGAGCCTGCTCGGTGACATTAGATCTCTGCTGGAGGAGCTCATTAAACACCGACAGTGAGCCGGAGCCAGCGGTGGATGCAGAGCATGACACAGTGTGTGCGTGAGTTTTACGTGGAGAACAGCTGGGCACGAGCACACGACTGACAGATGAACAAGAAGACGGAGTCCTGCTGCTGAGGAATGATTCATGAATTCACTTGAACATGTGAGAGCACATTCCTGCCTCGTGAGGTTCATCTCCTTTCCTGTGGATAGTGGAGTTTAGGACGTCATGACTTGAAAAAGATTGTCCCAAATGTGATCACGTATCAAACGAGTGGAGAACAGCCCCCATGGATGGCTGTGTGGCAGCTCAGTCCTTTTGGATTCTCAAACATTGGATTAAAAAGAAAAGAAAGAAAGAAGTGTTCAGTAAGAGTTATGGGATATGATATACTGTATTTGTTTTAGTTGTGGTGACATCATAAACAGTTGATGGAGACTATGAGTGGAGAATCCAGGAAGCTGACAGAAGCAGATTTTAAGGACTGTCGATATTGTTTATTATTATTATTAAGTCAATTCAATTCAGAAATACTTTATTAATCCCAAAGGGAAATTGTGATATTGCAGCTCATCAACCTGGTTTCATTCAAGAGTTGTTAGATGCTGATCAATAACCCGCTTCTAATGTTATCAGCCATTAAATGGCTGTTATTAGTTGTTATCATCCCCATATGTAGCGATCAGACTGCCCTTCCTGTACCTCCTATTAGGTTTTAAAGTACGTTGGTAGCGTTGGTAGCAATGATAATAGGCTCCGTTTTTTAGCTACGTGTTTAGGTTTACAATAAAGGGTCTGGCGTTAGATTTAGGGTCTTGGTTAGGTTTAGGCACAAGGGTAACGGGGTTAGGTTTAGGGTTGGTCCTCTGGGTCAGGTGTAAGGTTAGGTTTAGGAAAAGGGTTACATAGGCTGAAGAAAAAAATATATACTTCCTGGTTTACCCCGATAACACGCAGCCTATTATCAGCGGAAAAAAAACGCTAATAACGTACCTTTAAACCTACTAGGAGGTACGTGGGATAGTTTCACCACTACATATGGGGATGATAACAACCAATAACGGCCATTTAATGGACTGATAACATCTGAAGCTGCTGAATCAAGAGAGGAAGAATCTCCTGCAGTGAATCCGAAGAATCGGGTCACAGATTCCGATCCGTCCACCTGGATCCAGCTTGCTGTCAGATCCAACAGGCCTCTTGGTTCTCCTGGACAGCAAAACTGCCCAAATGCCAAGTAGAACTCCTCCCTGAGTGATGGTCACGCCTCCCAGCAGTCTGCCAAGCTCCTCGTCCCAACTGATACACAGCTGAAGGTGCTGGGGGATGATCAAGAGACAAGTTTCCCACCTGCTCCAGGATCTCAGCGGTCAGGTAATCGAGCTACGCTGCCAGGTTGACGGGAATTCATCCAAGGCGCCTCCTTTTCAACTCATTCAGGATTAGGGGTTGTAGTGTGGTTAAAACAAACGCCTTGTTGCCACGGTTACGCATCAAAACAAATGCCCAAAAGTAAAAAAGGTTTCGGTAAAAAAAAAAAATCCTTCCAACTACACAGCATCTGACACCAGAGGAAATAATCGACCAAAAAAAAGTGATTTGCATCCAGAAAAAAAGAGGAATCAAAGTTTTCAAGAGCAATAACTGAGAATGAAAGTAACAGAGCTGCTCCAACATGCAGCCACCCCGAGCGGCGCAACTCTAGAACTAAAGGAGTGCACATCACTTGATGTCTTTCATATCACAGTCAAACATAATAGTTATTCACAGTCTCATGCAATACTGTGAGATTTTACAAGACATCGTAGAGCTCTCGGAGTTTGTGTTTTGAATGACCCTCAGCAACTCAGCTAAACATCTGTAAAACTGACTGTTATAATCATTTATGTATGTGTGAACAAAGACTGGCTGTAGCAGCCATCTTGAACTGAATAACTAAATGTTAAAGAATTTTAACAGTTCATTCAATAAATTCTTTCAGTGTTTCATAACAATTTTTCCAGCAGTTCATGAGAAGTTTTGCTGACAGTCAGTTTGAATTCAATTGTTTTGTTCAACAGAACAATTATATTTGTACAAAACAGTTACATCAAATATGCTGCTGCTGAAGAAACATAGTTAAAATCCAAACCACTTGAAACTGATTATGATGACGGGTTTATAAAATAGAAATTTCAAAAACCTCTGCAAAGTTTTGGATATGCTGGTGAAGATTCTCAGTCATCCAGGACATGATAAAATCAGAAACAAGCGCTCAATACAAAAACAACTGGACTTTATTTGTTGCAGAAAACGTTTCACCCTTTATCCAAAGGGTTTTTTCAATTCAAAGGAGCAGCCTGTGTGACAGAGAAGTTATATACAGGCTGACATGCCACGCACCAACTTATGTAAATTGGAAGCTGAAATAATGCCCACACATACCTGAGATAATACCCATCCTATGTAAATTGACGAATCAACACATCACAGCTTAACAGTAGGGGGTTTGTTAAGGTCTTTGTTACTCTAATTCACAGAAGCAGCTACTCTGTTCTCAACAGGTGTGAACTGTCTGGGAATCAGATTTAAAGCTGCATTATATGTCTTTGAAAGTTGAAACCTGAGCCCCCCCGGTTAAGAGAAGGCTTTTCCCTTTTAACATACACAGCTTCTTTCACCCCCCTCTCAAAGCAACTGTGATCTCTGTCCAAAATGTGCACATTCTGGTCCTCAAATGAGTGTCCCTTGTCCGTGAGGTGGAGGTGAACAGCTGAACGTTTTCTGTACGTTTTCTGTAATGTAGCCGGACGGGTATGGATAAAAATAGGCAACTTTAGTTTAAAAAATAAATAATCTATTTTTAATTTAAAAAAAAGTGAGTTTGGTTAAAAACTTTACTCAAAGTTACCCTTAAGGCACATAGACCCGTTGCAGAGGAGGCTTGAGACAGATTCACACACTGGCACCAATTAAATTGCACAATTGTTTAATTAAATAAAATACTAAATTTAAAATATTCACAGTTTTAAAAAGGCAATTCTAGCTCATTTCTATAAAAGTGCAATTCATATCAGTATTCTAAAACAGGAAGGAAATCATACACACACACACACACCTTCCCACACCAAAACAGGATTACTGTCACCGCCTGGAGGGATCCTTTTATCGATCACATGACAGTCCAAAGTCCACCCTGGTATGATCTGCTGCACCCGAAGAGACGCCACTCAAACCGACACCTGTTCAGTTAGTTGAGCTGGCATCAGTCGGCTCAGCTCGGCCTGCAGGACGCGTGGCGTAGTCCACCCCACGCCGTCCAGACAGCGAGCACCAAATAGTTCCAGGACCAGCCGGCAGGCGAGGGACGACCCGGATGGGGGCAGAACCAGTCGGGACCATCCGGACAGCAGCAAACAAACAGCCAAGGACAAACAGCAGGGACTAAAACAATAAATATTTAACATTAAAATTTAAAAAGTATAAAACAGACAGATACACTGGCGCTTACTCACCACCGAGCTCCACCTCTAACAGGAGAGGGAAGCAGGAAGCTTGCAACGGTGGTCGCTAAAACAGTCCATAGCGACTGAAAACACCCAATTACGCCAGCGCGCGACACAGCCAGCAAACGTTGCCGGAAGGCGGATGACGTGTAGTCACCCTGAGGACTGGGCCCGTTTTAAACAGGAAGCCAGCCCCAGACCCACCAATCGAATCGCAGCACCTGTGTGGTGCATTTAATGTCCGCAGGACATCCTATCACAGTAACAAAAGTCCAGTTGTTTTTGTATTGAACGCTTGTTCTGATTTTATCATGTCCTGGATGACTGAGAATCTTCACCAGCATAAATTCATGTAATTAAATTTTCAAGACCAACAGATACAGTTGATAATTGGCAGCCCAGACAGAAAACAGAAAACACCACACTCAAGCTATGTGAGTAGAATGAAACACCAAGACCTTCTCTCTGAGGATAATGAATTACATGTGACAGGTCAAAGATGCATAATGACAGACTTTGCTCCTTCTCTTTCCTTTTTTAAGTGCACTTTACAACAACACACATCAACAGACATTTGGGGACAGGGGGTATGGTTTGTTAATATTGATATATATATATATATATATATGTACCAGGCGGCCATTCTGGGGGTGGGGTCCGGTTATGTGACGGGCCGTCAGGTGTTGTCCTAGACTATGGGAGGGTTCGGGGCCTGAGGGTTCGCCGTGGGCGGGGCTGGCATTGCGCTCTCCCTGGGGCTGCTTGGGCTGGGGCATCCTGTCCTGTCGGCAGGGCGAGGTTTGGCCCGGATCTTGGATGTCGGTTACTCTCCACCCCAGAATGAATGGGCCTACCTCCTGGGTTTGGGTGTGGGCTGCCCCATGCAGGGAGCAGGTACATGTCTTGGACCTAGGGGGTATAGAGTGTGCATCAAAATTATGAATGGAACGTGACGTTATTATTTGTCTTTCTGTTAGTGAGGGTGAGGATGAGGGTGGGTCTGAGTGAATGTGTATGAATGTCTAAGTGTCAGGCTGGGACTTGGACTTCCCCCTCTTTGATACATCTGAGGCTACTTGGTGTCACGATCCTGCCACGTGGTCCCCCGGGTGGGTGTCT
>JBBPBX010056742.1:0-22666 GCA_038048925.1 Garcialebias charrua | reverse complement strand
GTCGACATGAGTGGGGGCGCGTTGCGTGGCACACCGGGTGGTCGACATGAGTGGGGGCGCGTTGCGTGGCACACCGGGTGGTCGACATGAGTGGGGGCGCGTTGCGTGGCACACCGGGTGGTCGACATGAGTGGGGGCGCGTTGCGTGGCACACCGGGTGGTCGACATGAGTGGGGGCGCGTTGCGTGGCACACCGGGTGGTCGACATGAGTGGGGGCGCGTTGCGTGGCACACCGGGTGGTCGACATGAGTGGGGGCGCGTTGCGTGGCACACCGGGTGGTCGACATGAGTGGGGGCGCGTTGCGTGGCACACCGGGTGGTCGACATGAGTGGGGGCGCGTTGCGTGGCACACCGGGTGGTCGACATGAGTGGGGGCGCGTTGCGTGGCACACCGGGTGGTCGACATGAGTGGGGGCGCGTTGCGTGGCACACCGGGTGGTCGACATGAGTGGGGCGGGGGCCGCGCGCGGGTCGCGCAAGGTGGTGGACGTGGGGGGGTGTTGAAGCCGCTTTAATTAAACCAATATGTGTGGTTGCATTTAATTGTTTAAACTCGAAATATTTTCTAAATAACGAAATATAAAGTTATTAGTGGAGAAAAGGCAGTCTGGATGACAGCAGACTGACGCTCCTAAAATATACGACAGGTCTGGACCACACGTAAATTCTGTTCGTATCTGAAAAAAATCCTAGGATACGAAAACATTGTTGGATGCCACAAATGATCCCAAATCACTCGCACGCACAGTATACGCACAAATCTGTGCGTACGAACGGTTTGTGCATGAGGCCCAATGTTTTAACTAATTTCTGGTTCATTTTTATGGTTTTTCTGCATCAACACAACATTAGCATAGCATGTTTTGTTCAAGCTATTTGCACTAAGTGTTTTTTTATTTATTTATATAAAACTAGTTTTAAGACTAAATGTAAGTTTACAGAACCTGCTTTGACTTGAACATCTGAATTTAATGTTATGTGTGAAAGTGCATAAGAAGGTATGAATTAGCTTGCTGTTTATCAGCACCTTTTTTTTTTATTTTACATAAAATACAGTCTAAACCTTTGTATTCCTACACAAACCCTAATGAAACAACCCATTGTATTCTATTAAGAACATGTTCAGAAATTTTCAGAAAAATGAACACTGAAAATTATCCAAGATGCTCTGGGCGTAACATCTGCAGGTGTCCAGTTGGTGCCCGTCTGATTTGATGGTTGTTGCCGTCTAAACTGAGCAGATACAAAGTGTGTTCAGATGAACAACAACATGGTGAGGCTGAGGTCATTTTACTCCACATCTTCCAACATGAAAGAGCCTTGGCTGAGGTGTGCTTCATTAATGTAAAGGACTATGCTGTCTGGAAGTCAGTCTCACACAGTCACCTGTCCCAGCAACACATAGGCTGCTATTATCTGCAGCAAGTCATGTCCACGGACTGATCTGCAACCGTTGGAGCAAGGTGGGTGGGTTGGGCAACCATAGGCGTCTGTCTGTCTCTTGCCAGAAAGCTAATCTGTCAGTGTTTCATTGCTGCTGTGTACATTTCTCTACCTCCCTAACACACACACACACACACACTTTTGCTGTGTTAAACGGCAAAACAAAGACTTAATTGTTTGGTCTGCAGTGGTAGTATGGCTGTTCCTCAGCCGTGTTTCTTCATCCTTCTTCACAACAGTACGGTATGTTTGTTCTGAATCATGAACTAGCATAATGTTTTTTTTAATTTAATTTAATTTTTTTTATAAAGTGATCCTGTCTAACGCTGAATGCTAGGAAACACCTTGTAGCTTCTCCTTCCTTCCATTGATTGCTTGAGTGTACACATGAATGATAACCTCAGCTGGAGCAACAACACCACCATCCTGATCAAGAAAGGTCATCAGAGACTCTACTTCCTCAGACGGCTGAGACGAGCTGGTCTGAGAAGCCCAGTCCTCACCTCCTTCTACAGGTGTGCAGTGGAGAGCATCCTGTGCTCCAGCATCAACGTGTGGCATGGAGGCTGCACAGCTGCAGAAAGAAAAGCTTTGCAGAGAGTGGTGAAGGCTGCACAGAGGTCTGTTGGAGTCAGTCTCCCCACTATCACAGACATTTACACCTCCAGATGCAGGAAGAGAGCCACCTGCATCATGAAAGACCCCACTCACCCAGCACACACACTCTTTGCCCCACTCCCCTCAGGACGGAGGTTGAGGAGCATCAAATGTAGAACCACTAGACTGAGGAACAGCTTCTACCCTGAGGCTGTTAGATAGCATTTTGAGATTTTCATTAATGAAAAGTGTGTTATAAATTAAATTCATTATTATTATTTATTTATTTATTATTACTTTTATTTACTTTTCATTTGAAATTATTTTTATTTGATTGTCTAGTTGTCTGTACCTCATCTGTGGTTTTGTCTAAGACAGGTCTCTCTTGTAAATGAGTCCTCGTGACTCAATGAGACAAAATAAAGGATGGATTTCCAATCTATAACTGAGCAGCTTTAGTAAAAAACAAAAACGAAAATCACACAGCAATATACAGCAAACCCTCGACCTACGAACGAGTTCCGGACCTAAGGACCGTTCGCAGCTCGATTCTGCCGTATGCTCGGGGGTGAAAATAACGTCTTGTTCGTAGGTCCTGATTTCGTTCGTACGTCGCGGAAATAACGCTAACGGAGCGCCGCACACACATTTATCGGCATGAGACTGAACAAGCGGACATACTGGGCCATAAACATGCACAGAACTTTATTTACAAACAC
Organism: Garcialebias charrua; assembly: GCA_038048925.1. Taxonomy (NCBI): domain Eukaryota; kingdom Metazoa; phylum Chordata; class Actinopteri; order Cyprinodontiformes; family Rivulidae; genus Garcialebias; species Garcialebias charrua. Next base: position 19,905 of record JBBPBX010056742.1, on the reverse strand, counting down.
TTATCTAACACATTACACCACACATTCATCCATAAACACACACAGTAACTGTACAGCATGTACAGTAGTGTGCAGTAATGTTAAACATTGCTATTCAGCACAGCACATTCAATACTGTAAAATTATTACAGAATAAAATAATTAATTAATACAGAATAAATAAAAATATAATTTCTTACTTTGAGATGGTCAAAGCCGACATCTTAGGTTGCCATGCGTTGATGTTGTCGGGCCGAGCAGCGCGACGGCTCGGCGAGCGAACCACGGCAGCTGCTCGAGGCCTGTGTTAGCTTCTGCTAGCTGCGTGTTAGCCAGGCCATGAGCTGGTGTTCGCACGGCGGTGCGGCGCATGACTGAGCGATCGGCGATCGATCCGCGGCTGTTGCTCCAGGCTGAGACGTCCACAGAGTTCACAGAGCAATTCCAGCCAGTAATTTATCCATATGAGGCAATCCTGGAACAAACACAGTCCTCACAACCAGCTGCCGGGACCACACAGACCTACCTAAAATGGCTGCCGGGGCATTTCCTGGAACGGCCGGAAGTTGCGCAATTATGACAAAAACTTGTAATTTTTATTAAAAATATTATTTATAAAGCCTTTAAAACAACCACAGCTGCAACAAAGTGCTGTACACATGAAATTAATAACATTTAAACACACACACACACACACAAAAAAAACAGAAAAAAAACATTTTTTTAATTTATTTATTTATTAAATTATTAAATATGATACGTTCGTAGGTCCGGGTTGCCATATAGGTCGCGGGCGCCGTAGGTCGGGGGTTCCCTGTAAATTGTAAACATTTCTGCATTCACATCAGAATGAGGAAATCAGAAAACAGTAAACTTCCTCACATACTGTATAGTCCCAATTATTATTATTTTTAATTTTTTTATATAAAATTTGTTCATTTAAAAAAAATACAATACAAAACAATCCCATAAATGATAACGTACAAAATATATTTAAAAAAATGAAAGGTAGCAGAAAGAAGAAAAAAATCTTTTTATACTATATCTGCCCCTTTTTTCAAACAATCAGTTCAAACAATAATAATCTTCCAGTAACAGAACAAAATGAATAACTCTTTCTAATTTTTTTTAACTCTAATACAATACACATTAAACTACTTCATATATATATATTTTTTTTTTTTAACAATTCAGTTTTGATCATTTTCTTAAATATACACATTGACTTGGCATTTTTAACATCATTCTCCTGTAAGAGTGGCACTTGCTGCAGCTCCAAGATGGCCGCCAATCATCCACAGCTGACGGTCATTCCCCTGACGAGCTATACTTAAGGCTGCAGTCAAGTTCTACTCTTCGCTGGAGCATTGATGCCTTTTGATGCCATCAATGCATTTCCTCAACCCAGGTCCGCCCACTTTTACTTTCGGTTTTGTTACGGAGGTGACACTACGTGCGGTCAGTGGAAAGATGGAAGGAAGGGAAAGTGGTGGTGCAGAGAAGGATTAAAAAGAGAAAGGCTCTGGAAACAGACAGCTAAATGTGCAAACATTGACACATGTTTCACTCAAACAGCTGCAGTTTGTAAATGTGAGAGATCAAACAGGTAAGGCATGCTGTTGAACTTTACTGCAAAACACAGTTCAAGTTTGTTGTGTCCTGCAATTGCATAAGATGGACAGCAGGGGAGCCTCCGAGTAGGGAGAGAACAGGATGTGGAGAGGAGAGAAGAAGAAGTTGAGAAGTGTTGAATAAAGCATGGTGTTCGTAACGGAGCTACGTCTGCAGTGGTCTGATTCTACTCTTACATATTAGCAACATCACAACATTGGCGACGAGGATGGGATCTTTCTGTACCTTTGCCTGCTCCATTCATGCCGTACCCAGGTGAACCGGCGATATCGTTTCCAACATGGCTAAAGATGTTCGACAACTACATGCTAGTAATAGCGCGGCATCGGGAGATGACTGGCCTGACGCTAGAAAGCGTGCGGTTCTACTCCATGCGTTGGGTACAGAAGGCCAAAGACTTTTCTACAGCCTGCCGAATACTGGGACCACATTCGCTACTGCTATTATTGCCCTTAAAGAACATTTCGTCCCGAAGGTGAACGTCATTGCTGAACGTCACAAGTTTCGACAACGTGCACAGAGGCCGGATGAAAAGGTACAACAATTCTTAGCTTCTCTGCGTGAGTTAGCTGCCACATGTGACTTTGGAAACATGGAGGAACAAATGCTACGTGATCAACTGATAGAGCGTGTTGCTAATACTTGCATTAGAGACAGACTGTTACTCGAACCAGAGCTAACTCTCGCTAAAGCTACTACGTTGGCACTACAAATTGAGAGTGGATTAAGAGATGCTAACGTACTTTCTGATGCTACCGCTGCTAGCATTTCTGTTCCTGTGAGGGCCGTACTTTCCAATGCTAACGCTACTAACGCTTCAGCTCCCGTGAGGGCCATACAAAAGCAACCAAAGTCAAGCCGCCGCTAGGACGCGAGGAGGACGCCGCGGGACCATGCTACTTTCACGACTCAAGTTGCTGCCACTACACGCCGTTCCTGCTTCCGCTGTGGATCCTTCGACCATCTTGCTAACAACCCTTCATGCCCTGCTGCTAAAACGACATGCAACAAGTGTGGTAAAGTGGGTCATTTTTCACGTGTTTGCCGTTCGACTCAAAAGGAGGTACGTGAAGTCGTCGTTAATGAAGCCACGATTCTTTACATGAACAATGCAGTGCAAGACAAGATTCTCTGCACCGTTCAAGTGACTGTTAATGGACGAGGTACAGATGTTGAGCTGATTGTGGATACAGGCTCATCAGTGTCCATTATACCACAAGAGATCTACCACACCTACTTTTATGACTGTGTACTAACTGAACCTACATTTGCTCTTGTTACCTATGCAAAAGAGAAAATTGCTGTGAAAGGGTGCTTAAAAGCTACTATTTCTCATGATGGTATTTCTACTGAAGGTACTGTACTCTTATTGTTGTTCAGTCAGGTGCTGCTCTGCTGGGGTTAGATTTATTTCAGGCATTACAAATGAAGCTTGAGGGAAGACAAATTGTTACTGCTAATGCTACTTCTCCTACCTCTATGGTTCAACCAGCTTTAACAAATACTGCTTCAGAACATTCTTCAGGAATGTCAGTTCGGGAAGTTGGTCATGCTAAAAACTTCATACAAAAGGTGCAGATGTTGCCAAATGCTGTTCCAGTGCAACAAAAACTCAGGAGACTTCCATTTTCAGTACGACAAGCTGTGTCAGAAGAGATCAAGGATCTCCAGGAGAAGGGTATCATTGAACGTGTTGATGCTTCTCCGTGGGTTTCTCCCATAGTTGTGACACAAAGAAGAGATGGAGGAAAGCCTCGCATATGTGTGGATCTGCGAGAGCCTAACAAAGTGATTGTTGCTGACTGTCATCCATTACCGCACATAGATGAACTGTTTTCAAATCTTCGAGGGGCTACTGTTTTTTCTACGATGGACTTAGCTTCTGCATATCACCAAATGCCTCTGCATCCTGAAAGTCGTGATATTACTGCATTTATCACTCATGATGGACTTTTTCGTTTCTGAAGAGTTCCTTTTGGTTTAGCTTCTGCCCCGTCAGCGTTTCAGAAAACGATGTCGATCATTCTTGCAGGCTTACCAGGTGTACAAGCATACCTGGATGACATCATCTGCTTTGGTGCCACACAAGAAGACCATGATAAACATTTACGGAGAGTACTTCAAGCTCTAACTGACACTGGACTTACATTAAACATGCAAAAATGTAAATTCAGTCAGTCTTCCCTAAATTATCTGGGTCACACCATTTCAAGGGAAGGTCTTCAACCAGATCAGGATAGACTCGCTGCTGTGATTCATGCTCCAGCTCCACATGACATGTCTTCTCTAAGGTCTTTCTTAGGTCTTGCATCATGGTACAATAAGTTCATTCCAGGCTTTGCAACGGTTGCTGAGCCACTACGTGAGGTGCTCAGAGAGTGTACAGATTCCACTTTCAAGTGGACTACAGAAGCTCAGTCTAGCTTCACTTCACTGAAGGACTTGATTGTAAATTGTCCTGCCTTAGCTCTGTACCACCCTGAATTGCCAATTTACGTTACTACTGATGCCTCAGATTATGGTTTAGGCGCTGTGTTAACGCAGCTACATCCAGATCAAAGTGAGAGAGTTGTCGCTTTTGCATCAAGAACTCTTTCTCCTGCTGAGCGCAAGTATTCCACGGTCGAACGTGAAGCTCTTGCCTGCGTTTGGGCAGTGGAAAGGTGGAGAACATACCTGTGGGGTCGTCGTTTTGCTCTTCGTACAGACCACCAAGCACTTACCACCTTACTCACTTCTAAAGGTGCTGGCCGTGCTGGATTGAGAATTGCTAGATGGTCTGCTCGACTTCTCTGCTTCACGTATGACATTACTTACCGTCCAGGACATCAAAATGTCATGGCTGACTGTTTGTCTCGACTACCATTACCGGCTGGAGATGAGACAACAGAGGAACCTGACATGATTGCTGCTGTTTTTAAAGAGTCCCTGTGTGCTGTTTCTCTGTCAGAGGGCGGCCGTGGCGTAGCGGTAATGGCAGTCGTCCCCCGATCGGAAGTTTGGCGGTTCGAATCCCGGTTCCCCACACCATGTGTTGTTGTGTCCTTGGGCAAGACACTTAACCCCGAGTTGCTCCCGGTAGGACTGGAAAGCACCTTGCATGGTAGTCTGCCGCTACCGGTGTATGAATGTGTGTAGCATTCAATGTGTGTAGCACTTTGAGATTTTCACTAATGAAAAGTGCGTTATCAATTGAATTCATTATTATTATTATTATTATTATTATTAGTTTACTACTGCAAGTGAAACTGTTCAGAACTGTCACTATTGCGCAACCAGATTGAAAAAGGTTGGCCCAAAGTTAAAAAAGGTCTTCCAGAGAACCTTGCTCCTTACTTTCAGATTCGAAATGAGTTGTCAGTCCATGGTTCACTAGTACTACGACTTGCAGATCGTTTAGTTGTTCCTGCTTCATTGCGTGCCAGGGTTGTTGATTTGGCACATGAAGGACATCATTGTCCGTACAAAGCAGAGACTGCGTGAACTTTTCTGGTGGCCAGGTCTGGATCAATTTGTACATTCTGTCATTGCTTCCTGTGTTAATTACCAGTTCAGCGATAAGGTTGCAATAACTAATAATGCTCCACTTACTCCTGTTGAATTTCCTAGCAAACCATGGGAAAAAGTTGCAATAGACATTACAGGTCCGTTTGAAAATGCTAAATGGGACTGCCGTTATGCTATTGTGCTAACAGACTACTACAGCAAATGGCCTGAGGTTGCATTCGCTCCTACTGTTACTACAGACGTAATAATGAGTGTCCTAACAACTGTGTTCAGTCGAGAGGGTAATCCAATGTATCTTGTTTCAGATAATGGTACTCAGTTTACTTCGCATGCGTTTAGTACTTTTCTGAGAGAGAGAGAGAGAGAGAGAGAGAGAGAGAGAGAGAGAGAGAGAGAGAGAGAGAGAGAAGATACAGCACTTAAAGTCAAGTGTATATTATCCTAAAGCAAATGGTGCTGTGGAAAGGTTTAACAGAGTGCTTAAAGACTGCATACAAACAGCTGAAAGAAGTCACAGCTCATGGAAGGAAGCTGTCACTGAATTCCTTCACAACTACCGAGCTACTCCTCATGCAACCACCGGAGTGACTCCATTTGAACTACTGAGGAACAGAAAGATGTGTACCAAGTTAAACATACTCCCAGTAGAACTGAAGAGCAAAAGCCAAGCTCAAATACAACAGAGAGTGAAACAAAAGCAAAACAAAATGAAGGAATATACTGACAAGAAAATGAGCTAAAGTACCAACATTCAACGTGGGTGACACGGTTCGTGTTCGCAGACCGGATCACGTTTCCAAAGGATCTTCCAGATTTACAGAACCACGTACTGTAATAAAGAAAGTTGGTCCAAATACTTTCTTACTGAGTGATGGGTGCAAGTGGAATGCTTCAAAACTTGCACTCTTCCCAAAACAAATCCTACGTGCTTCAGAACAAAATGATGATACTGTACTCGATACATATGCACTGCCAGGAAATACTGATGAACCACTTGCTGTGTTGAGAAGAAGTCAAAGAGATAGAAATGCACCAAGATGGTTGTCAGGTTTTGTTAGAGTGAAAAAAAATGTAAACTATTCCTGTTCATACTGTTCTGTAAGACAAGTAAATTTACTACTGTTCATACTGTAATGCAAAGGGTTAAAAGGGTAAACTTTCATACTACTGTTGGCTTACAGAAATAATAATTTGATTACTTTGATTTTCTGCTGTCAAGTACATTGTACAAAATTACGGGGGCTCTACTCACACCCAGTGGACCGAATGTGTTACAGGATGCTTTTATTGTGTGTTTATTGTGTGTAGTGATATAGCACCCTCATGTCCATTTCTATTATGATCATTTCTTTACATATTGGTGGCCCGTGAACAGGTCTTCTGAAAGATTAAATTGATTAAGTTGTTTTTGTAGTCTATGTGTTACGGTTTTGTTGGCATAGTTTGCATCCTGTTGTGGACTTATAGAATGGTTTTGGCTGGTGAGTGTCTCAGAGATTGCTAATCGTGGCATTGTCTGGTGCGTTTCCCGTTAGAATTATCTTTTCTTTCGCATTTCAACGTATGCTTGAAGCTGCGGATGAATGAGTGTTGTTTTTGTGAGACGTTTTATTACGTGTCGCGAGGCTGCATGCATTTTTTTGTTTTGTGACCGCCGTGTCACCTCTGCTTCATTTTATTACATCTGCGGTTTGCTGTTGAAGGTCTGTTTCACTCATTTGCTGCTCCATTTTTACCTAATCTGTTACAACGTGTTGTTAGCCGAGGTTCGGGTGAAACCCACTCAGCTTTTGGACCGGACGTTCCGACATCCGGTTCCGAGTGACGTAAAGTCCGTTGTTGTACACAGTTAGCGTGCTGCCTTCTCTGGAAGGCGTGGGGGTAGCCTGGATGTGATTGGGCTCGTTAGCAGTATTTTCTGTGGTGTATTCTACGTTTATTTTGTGATAGTGTGTCTAGAACTCTTTGGGTCGAGCTAACGTTAGCATTACCGAGACAAGATGGCTGCTTAAAGCGCTGTGATTGGTCCATTGTGTGTCGTGTTCAAAAAAGTTGGTTTCTGTAGACTCTGGTTGTCAGATTCATTTTTGCACACATTTCTGACAGTTTATCTGTGTTGTTTGGGTTCTATGCACGTGATATCGTCGAAGACTGGCTTAACCGCGGTGTTTTGCGATATTTATGACTGTTTTAGAACGTTGAAAAGTCCGTTCCACGCTCTTGTTCGACCGACCGCAGGTCCGTGAACACACCGCTCGAACGGCGCGTCACACGTGGGTGGCGTTAGGGTTAGAAGACACAATTTCCCATGAACACTTGGGTTTTAGAACTACAGTTCTGTCTTCGCTGTGATTGGTCGATTACGCTGTATGTGTTGACGCTAAAAAGTGGTGAAAGAGCCCACTCTCGTCAACTTTCACTTCCGCTGTTTGTCCCAGACAAGTTTCCATGCTTGTTTGTCCATTACTGTCATTGATAAGACTGTTTAAACGCGGTGTTTTTGAGATTTTAATAGGTGGATTGAGTCAGTTGCTCTGAAACTGCCGATCGCCATGTGACCAGGTCACTTGACACCGGGAGTTGCAGCTGCTTTATGGGACCGACCTTATTTCTTTTAAACGCAGTTTAGAAGGTTTCACAGTTCAACAGATTTTGCTCACATGATTTCGTTTTTGTGAGACTGGGGTTCTAGAGTTTTGTCACGTCAATGCCCTAGATTTTTATGATTGCTGTTTTTGATCCGTTGTTAGACGTCTGTGAATGTTTAGCAGTTCACGGCTGCGCTCACAGGTGACAACAGCGCCTCTATAGCGGTCAGAAAGAGAATTGCGCTCGCTGTGATAGACTTATCCAGCGCGGTGCCCCCATCTGCTGGTCACGTCTAAGAATACAGTTTGATGCAACTGTATCTAATATTTCAACTTTCCTGTTTTTGAATAGAGTACATTTTGAAATGTTGAGGACACAGCACCTTTTCATTTGATTTTCACATATAATCAAATGTTGATGGCAGAACAGTTACACAGAAGTAATACAGACTTGTCTGCTTTTTGATAAAACTTGACACTTTTATCATCAATTCTGTGCAAAACAAGCTGTCTGTCCCTGTTTATTTTAAACTGCATGTTTAAAATAACACAGATGAGGCATTTATTGTCTTGATTTTCACAGATATCACACATAAATAGCCGACCGTGATGGTCGTCTCATGGGTTGACAATTTAATAATAATCACTGATTTTTGTTAAATTTCACATCTTGGATGTTACTGAGCAGCTGCACACAGGCCCTCCTATTTATTTTAGATACATGTTTATTTAGAATAACAAGCTGGTTGGCCTTGCTCTCTACGGTGGCTTCATTTAATTTGTGTTTCACAAATTTCCAGATGTGATGGTGGCCTCTGCACGTGCGGCTCCTGATACTACGACAGCCGATTTTGTTTGACCTTGTCACAGGTCGACAAATTAATATAAATCACTGATTTTTCTTTGATCTCACATCTTGGACTCCATGTTGACTGCCGAAGGCATCACATGGTGAGACTGCACACTGTGAAATAAGACCCACTTTACTTGATTTTTCACAGAAAATCAGTACAAAGATGGACGTTCTAGCAGGTGCATCAACAAATTGTGGGCTTGTTTCATGATAGGCACTTTGCTGCAAAGAACGTCCTTCAGGAACCAGGTGAACATCCCCTGGTGTTTTACGACAGGCTCCTCTCTGCTTACACCAAGGACATAACTGTCCCTGGAATTGAGGAAGATGAACGGTTTAAAAGTCTTTTCACTTTTAATCTAATACCTTTCCTAAGGAAATGTGTTCGCTTCCATGCTAGTTGCGAAGAGAGTACCATGGCAGAAATTAAACAATGTGCTGTGGAATTTTTTGACTTGCTCGAACGACGTAGAACACCCTCAGTGGTGTGCCCAGGTCAAAAGGTCACATCCCACTCGCAGAAAATAGAAGAGGTTCCCTCTCCTACAGAGTGCGAGAGGACACAGGTTTTTCATAATAACAAACAACAGCATGGTGCTACGAGCTGTAAAAGTGACTCAGATCGGTTCACAGGGATGTCTGCGCCCTTTGCGACTCAGGTTGAAAACCCTGAGATGAGCAATGAACCACAAAAGGCTGTTGTTCGCTTTCTAGATGAACCCAGATGGTTCATGGTAAAGATCCCTTGGAAACAAAGTCTTATAATCCACAACGGTAAATCCACAACGATGGGGTTAGTGATTTCATCAGCAAGAATGGTTTTTAATCAGCATGTAGAGGGGATCCCTCGATTGAAGCAGAGGAGGCGGCCCTTGGATGAAGGTTGAAGACCAACGTTGGATCAGCAGGTCCCCACATCGAAGGTTGCAGGCTGGATGGCTTCCAGTCGGTGCCACCCTGGTTCAATGTGTCATGCAATTATGTGGTTTTAGGTGGGCTTATGATTGGGATTCTACATTAGGCCCTACCTATATGCACCTGGTATGTAAGCTATCATGGATTAGATCAGCTACAATTACCAATTAAGGGGTGGATCAATGCTGTAAAAATCAGATATAGGGATCTATACCTATAGAAATGTGGAGGGCTTCTGTAACGAAGGCCTCTTCTTTCAAACTATTCCTCCATTCATTATTTAGTTTAGGTTAAACTAAAATAAAAAAAATGAAATCTAGTTTGGTCTAAATGTCTGTTGTCTTTTAGACGAACGACGCAAGATTTGGTATTCCCTATAAATTTTGAAGTCTATGGCGAGACTCATCAAAATGAATAGATCTAGAATAGAAACGATCGAATCGGTTCTACCTAAATGATTGGGAGGTCAGTGTAGATTATAGTACCTTAAGTAGTATTGATCTACAATGACTCTTCAAAGATTGAGATCTTTAACAAAATGAACAGCATGTTGGCATAGTTAAATCCATTTAAGTCTTCAACTAACATTAATCAAAACCTCTTTTGGCTGGGAGTGTTCAGAAAACAATAACAACTTCAATAACACAAAAGTAGCAATTAAGCAACTAAAAACAACGTTTCACTCAAACTCACTCTGGTCGTCAGATTCCAACGTGTCACACACAAGAAAAACAGTTCTTAGCTTTATAACCGATGTCAATTAAATCCTGCAGATTTAAACGGTTGTTAAGGTTAGTTTTTTGTTGTGGGTTTTATGCTTAGCGTTTCTAAGTTCTAGTTGGAACGGTTTCTTTTCGCAACTAGTATAGTTTAAACTGTTTAGTTTATTTACTATCCTGTGCTTGGACGACCTTGTTTTCCCATGAAGTCTGTGAGTTTGCGAGAGCTTTGTCATTTGTGGGGTTATTGAAATCTTTGTCCTTGACATGGGCATGACCTAACATCGCCCCCCTGTGGTTATGAGGGACCACGCGCACAGGTGTGGACGTCCGTCCATGGGCACGCGTTAGGATGCCTTTGTTTATTTTAAGCTGTTCGCGCAGTTTATTGGGAACCTTGTACAGGAACCTTACAGGTTTCGGCCAACGTATCTCTGTACGTTTACCTCTTTCTGCGTAGTACAGGTGTGTCACAACTGTCTGCGCCGTCGCAGGCGTGTCTCTGTCGTTGTGATGTAAGTCTTCCCACTTCATGAATGAAGAGGTGCCCTTTGAGTCTGTAAAAACTATGTCATCTCTGAGTAGTTCTAGATTCAAATGCTCCTGAACCAAGGTTTCATTGAAAGCTTGGCTGATAGCCGAATTACCTGTCCCAGAGGATAGCACAGCGTTCTCGGTGTGTGATCCTTGGATCTCTACACCGTCCTCTACCCGTGGTAGGAAGTGTGAGTTTGCCCCCCTTTTGTTTGAGGAGGGGTCCTCAAAATCTGTAACAAAGAAGCCCAAGTGACTGTCAGCATGTTGTAGACTGTCACTCTCAGGACTCAGATGTCCTTGAACCAAGACTTCACTGAAAGCTTGGCTGTTTGCCGCATTACCTGTCCCATAGGACAGTACAGCGTCATCGGTGTGGGACCCTTGGATCTCCACACCTTCTTCTACCGGTGGTAGGTAGTGTTCAGTGAGTGCTGAAGGTGTCAGCTCGCAGAGGAGGTCCTCGTGATGGGCCAGAGCCTGGTCCAACTGTCGAGTCTCCTCTGTCTCACCTGTATTTGAAGGTTCACTTACCGGGCTCGTGGTCTCGGTTGGGGAATCCCATGTGACCTCAGCGGTACCTGTTGTTAGACAGTCAGTGTCCTGACCTTGGGGAGGTACCTCGATTGGCAGTGGACTGCTCACTGTGGCCCACATTGTCTGATTGCCATAATTTATAATCGCTTCAAAGCGATTTATAAAATCTTGGCCAACCACAAATGGAGTCTGGAGTGAGTCAAGTTCAGACACATATACCGGGTGGTATAGTGACATTTCGCCAATCTGCATGTGAACCATGGCTATTAGGGTTGTTCTCGTCTTTGCGAGGCCCTGTTGCTCACCATAAGTGTATTTCACAAAGGGTATTTGCCTGTCAACATCGTTAGCGGCGGTCCTTAGCTCCTCAAACAGTTCGGCTGACATGGTAGACACGTCTGAGCCGCAAACCAGGAGTGCTTCTTGCGCGAGGACCCCTTCCAATGTGAGTGGCAGGTAAGCTCTCTTAGCTATCCCCCTTTTTATAAAGTTACACAGAAACCGTTCAGGTTTTTTCACACGTTTCTGTGTACGTGTGACTCTGTCTGTGTAATCATCGTCGCTGTCAGCATCATGATGGCTGTCTGCCTCATGACCTTCAGGACATGGATTCCCAGCAACTTGTCTGCTGTCAGCATCTGGACTTTCAGGATGCCGATCATCAGCAAATTGTTTGCTGTCAGCGTCTTTGTCAATGTTGATGATGTTGTCAACTGTGTGCACTGAGTTGTTGCAAAAGGCAGTGTTACGCGTCGCTTCGTCTGCTTGAACAACGTTGTTTGTGTTATCATCAAGGACAACGTCACACGTTGTGTCAGCTTGGTCAACCACTGTAACATTCAAATCATTTGACAAACAATTCACAACCTCAGTCACGTCCACGCGCTGAGGCGTCATTTCCATAATCTGGAGCATGTGTGACCCTTTGCATGTCTCGAACTGTGCAGTTCGAGGGGCAGGGGCAGGAGGGCCGCTCCTCGGGGGTACATGTCGGGACAGACCATTTTTCGAAGGGTCACAGTTCCCAGACATCAACTTCTCTCGAACTTCACCCACTGTGAGACCTAGGTGAGAACTCTTTTGGTTCGATCTGAACCATCTTGGTTCACCTAGAGAGCGAACACCCACCTTGTGTGGTTCTCTGCTTATCTCAGGGTTTTCAACCTGAGGGGCAGGGGCAGAAATCCCTGTGAACCGATCTGAGTCACTTTTACAGCTCGTAGCACCATGCTGTTGTTTGTTATTATGAAAAACCTGTGTCCTCTCGCACTCTGTAGGAGAGGGAACCTCTTCTATTTTCTGCGAGTGGGATGTGACCTTTTGACCTGGGCACACCACTGAGGGTGTTTTTCGCTGTTCGAGCATGTCAAAAAATTCCATAGCACATTGTTTAATTTCTGCCTATGGAATTAAACTTCCATCTTTTATTTTGTTAAAACCAGCCAATAGCCATAAGGAGGTGGGAAAGACCCCGCCTCCCATATAAAGGTCATTTCCTGCATTTTTCTTTAGTGCTTTGGAGAGAACTAACTCGCAACTGGTTTCTCTCCTCTGGGAAAGCTGGAGACGTTCCGGTCAGTGTGTCAACTAGACCTACGTTTCAGCTGGAGTTACAGTAAAGCTTACTGTAACCCACTCACTCATTTCTGAAAGAATTTGTTTTCTGAAGTTTTACTTTGAAAGTTCAGCCAGTGCGATTGGGGCCTGTTCCTGCCGGTGAAAGCGTGCTCCTGGCTCGTCTGATCCAGGTATACACGCACGAAGTCTACTGGACCTGAGCGGGACCACACAGCCCGTTAGTGTCCACAAACTTCTCAGCCCTCACCTCCTCTAGACGTCTCATCACCAGGTAAAGAGGCTTGTTTGTATGTTGCACGTGTCGGAAGTACAGCTGGACCTGTATGGGAAAGGCTGCCACCCTGGTTGGTTCAAAATAATCAATTTCAGTTAACTTAGCTTTCACTTTATTTCTTCCTCCTATTTCTTATTTTTCATAAGCTTTTAATCTGTCAAGTAATGTGCCAACAGTTTAAGTTCCTAACTGTCTGTTTGTTTTAATTTGAATTCTTGTCAACGTAGTTATTAAATCAGAGCTAATATCGATACAAATGTTTAATGTAATTTTTGTGATAGTTTCAATAAAAGGTCTATTTTCTGGTAGACCAACATAAGTTGAAGTCTCTTGTGAAATTACATTTCTGGCTAATCACATCACAGATTTATTGATTTATTCTGAAAAAGTTGAGACCCCGTGAATTGGTGGCATGTTTGTGCAGATAAAAGTCTGCTCAGACCTGCGCATCCAAACTATAGGTAAGTCAGTAAACTGACCTCGTAAGTGTTTGATTACACGAGCGGCCTATAGATTTCTTGGCTGAAATTACAGCTAAATATTCTTGGGTCGTCATTTCAGGCGACTTCAACTTGCACGTGTGTTGTCCTGAGAAGCCCATGGTTAAGGACTTTTTAGATTTATTGGACTCATTTAATTTAACACAACACGTGAACTCTTCCACACAGCAGCGTGGACATTTGTTGGACCTTGTTTTAACATGTGATGTGACCGTTTCAAACCTTGAAATAGGAGACAATGTATTCTCGGATCATAGGCCAGTCAATTTTCAGTTCACCATCCCCCATGTAACCCCTAAAACATGCATTCCTGCACGTAAAGGCAGGAATGTTAACCATTTAACTGCCGCACGTTTCACTGAGGTTTACAACAATGACATGTTAATTCAGCCCCCGGGGTTCCTCTCCAGCACTGAGGAGCTGACAAACCAGTTTGACTCTGTTTGTTTAAAGGCTTTGGATCAAGTGGCGCCTATTAAACCGAGAAGACCAAAACTCAGGGCCGAACCGTGGCTGAATGACACGACCAGAGCTGCCAGGCAGCAATGCCGAAAGGTGGAGAGGAAATGGAAAAAAGACAGTCTGCAGGTCTCTTTTGAGATGGTAAAAGAGAGCTGGCGCCGATATCAGAAAGCAGTGAAAACTGCTAAATCACAATACTTCTCTGATATCATTGCTGCAAACTCTCGTAACCCTCGAGTTCTGTTCTCCACCCTAAACTCTGTTCTCCACCTCACTGAACAATCACCCATGGAAGCCTCGACTGAGCTGTGCGAGAACTTCCAACATTTCTTTTTAGATAAAATCGCAACCACCAGGGCTCTCATTTCTCCTCCATCTCACGATCCATCCATCCCACCTCAATCTGTTGCTGTGTTTGAACATTTTGAACCAGTCTCTCTGTCCTCTCTAGAGCAGGTCATGTGCAGCCTGAAACCATCTGGCTCCCCCTTCGATGTGGTCCCCCCTCGGCTTCTAAAGGAGGTTTTTCACACTCTAGGTCCCTCCATTCTCTCGATTGTAAATAGCAGTCTATCCTCGGGTGTGGTGCCAAAATCATTAAAACATGCTGCTGTTCAACCCCTCCTGAAAAAACCAAACCTCGACCCGTCAGTATTATCCAATTTCAGGCCTGTCTCCAGACTCCCATTTGTTTCTAAACTTCTAGAGAAAATAGTTGAGTCCCAACTAAAGTGCTTCCTGGAGGATCACGCTATCCCCGAGCTATTCCAGTCTGGCTTCAAATCCCTCCACAGCACTGAGACTGCCCTACTGAAGGTTTTTAACGACATCTTTCTATCCACAGATACTGGTGACTCTGTGCTGCTTGTCCTATTGGACCTCACATCCGCTTTCGACACCATCGACCATGAGATCCTCATTGCTAGGTTGGAGCAGTGGGTGGGCATCTCAGGATCAGCCCTAAACTGGTTCAGATCCTACCTCTCTGACAGGTCTTTTTGTGTGTCCATCAATGATTTTACTTCTGCAGTGGCGGCTCTTAAATGGGGGGTTCCGCAGGGGTCCATCCTGGGTCCTCTCTTGTTCTCCTTATACCTGCTGCCACTCGGTGCTATTTTCCGGAAACACAATATACCTTTCCACTTCTACGCTGATGACTGTCAAATCTACTTCCCCCTAAGACAAAATGGTACAGGCTCTATTCAACCTCTGCTCGACTGCCTGGCTGACATCAGGGACTGGATGGCTTTAAATTTCTTAAGCTTCAATGATAAGAAGTCTGAAGCCATATTGTTCCTTCCCAATGACACAACCTCAAACCACTGCATTGACCTGTCTGCTCTACCCCTGTCCGAAAAACAAAAAGTCAAAAATCTGGGAGTGATAATGGATCCTTCCATGAAACTCAACAGTCATGTAAACATGATCGTCAAATCCTGTTTTTTCCAGCTGAGGCGTCTGTCTAAGCTGAAGCCCATATTATCCAAAAAGCACCTGGAGACAGTGATTCACGCATTCATTACATCTAGGCTTGATTACTGCAATTCACTTCTGTTTGGCGTCAGTCAAGCCACCATTGCACGATTACAACTGGTTCAGAACGCAGCTGCCCGATTTTTAACCAGCACACGCAAAAGAGAGCACATTACACCAGTCTTGGCCTCCCTTCACTGGCTACCGGTTCATCTTCGAATCCAATTCAAAATTCTCATGTATGTCTACAAATCGCTGAACAGTCTCGCCCCCGCCTATCTCTCGGATCTGATACACCCATATGTCCCTCCACGTGCTTTGAGGTCAGAGGATCAGGTACTCTTAATAGTTCCAGAAACTCGCCTTAAGCGCAGGGGTGACAGGGCGTTCTCTGTAGCAGGCCCAAGACTCTGGAACGAGTTACCGCTGCTCATCAAACAGGCCCCCTCCCTCTCGGTTTTCAAATCCCGGTTAAAAACTCACTACTACTCCATTGCTTTCAATGCCAGCTGATTTGTATTGGATCGTTTGATTTATGATCTGCAATGTTTTTATGTTTTTCGTGTTGTACTTCATTGTCTGTGTTGCCTGTTGCGTGTTTGTTTGTCCAGCACTTTGGTGTGGACTTGTTCCTGTTTAAAGTGCTTTATAAATAAAATGGTATGGTATGGTATAGATTTGTTACATGTGAAAGGTCCAGAGGACCGGATGTTGTGTTGGTATATAAGGCGGTGTTGGGTGGTTTTCCCGCCAGTTGAGTAGGAGTTGATTAAAAGTGAAGAACTACATCCCGTCTCCTATGTCGTCTCTTCACCACCTCCTACACTGGTGACCTACGTGAACTGAATATGACGACATCTGAAGGTCCAGCCAGCTCTCCTCAGCTGTCCGCGGTTGTGGAACCCCCACCGGCGGCCCCGCTCGCTTTTGCGGTGGCCGTTAAAATCCCGGACTTCTGGCTGCACGCACCTCGGTCGTGGTTCGCCCACGTCGAATCACAGTTCGCTCTTCGCGGGATCTCTGCAGACGACACCAAATACCACCATGTGGTCGCTTCACTGGACCCATTGTCCACCCAGCGGGTAATGAGCCTGCTCGAAGACCCTCCTGCACAGGGAAAATACGACGCCCTCAAGGAGCTCCTTCTGCAGCGTTACACGCTCTCAGACGCGGAGCGCGCCGAGAAACTGTTTTCCCTCTCTGATTTGGGCGACGGCACAGCTCTCGAGCTCATGGAAGGCATGTTGTCTTTGAGAGGATCAACAGACTGTGAGTTTCTTTTTCTACACCTCTTCCTCCGCCGGCTTCCGGCTCCAGTGCGCACAGCCCTGGCCAACTCCCCGTTTCTGCAGCAGAAGGATTACCGCTCGCTGGCCCGCGAAGCCGACCGCATCCTGCTGGCTGCGAGGACGTTCGCGGTCCAAGCGGCGGTCCCCGGATCTCCAGCGGCGCCCGAGCTTCAAGCATCGCCCTCAGCGCCGGACGAGCCAGTGGTCGTAGCAGGAGTCGCCCGCAGGCGGTCAGGAGCTGCCTTTTGTTTCTTCCACCAGCGTTTTGGCGCCAAAGCACGACGGTGTGTCCCACCGTGCAGTTTCAAGCCGCAGGGAAACGAGTACGCCAACGCCCGCTAGCAGTCGCGGCCGTTGGCGACAAGGAAAGGCTGCGAAACATTTGTTGGGATTACGTCAGGGCAGACGACCTGTCTCTGAACACGCTCTGGACTTCTGCATTCTTCCAACTCAAACGGATTGGAATGACAGGGCGCTTCAAGGTACTTTTTTAAATTCTCTCTCGGATTAAGTTAAGGACCAGATTGCAGCAAAAGACGAACCTCCTAGCTTCGACGCGCTAATAAATTTAGCAATCTCTATTGATGAACGCTTCTGGGAAAGTCGCTGAGAACGGGACTACAACTACCAGAGACCCAACACTTCCGGTTTTTCTACGTCATCAGGTGGGGAATATAGATTTGGTGCCAAGTCCCGAAGCTCGCTACCGCCGTCTACTGGAACTCAGTTAGCATTACCTGAACCTGAACCAATGCAGATTGGTAGAACTAAATTGACAGAAAATGAAAGAATGAGACGTATGAATTCCAACTTATGCATGTATTGTGGAAAGGAGGGACATTATGTTGCTTCATGCCCACTTCTGGGAAACGTAAACGCCCGCCAATAGAATGGAAGTTATTGGTGGGCACTTCATCTGTCACTTCCATGCGTAGATTAACCTTACCCACTTTTTTTCAGTTCGAACAAAATCGTTTTCCTGTGTCAGCATTGATTGACTCTGGTGCTGAACAAAATTTAATCAGTCAAGATTTGGTTAAGGAATTTGCTCTCCCCGTTCTGGACATTGACCCAGTTTCTGTTACTGGAGTAACTGGGGAGACTTTGGCACAGATTCGCTTTAAGACTGAAGACTTGCATTTAATCACATCTGGTAATCACCATGAAGCTGTTAGTTTCTTTGTGTTTGATTCACCCAACACTCAAATGATTTTAAGGTTTCCCTGGTTGCAGAACCATAATCCCCACATCAATTGGGAGTTTGGTCGAATAGAAAAATGGAGTGACAAGTGTTTGAAGAATTACCTTCGCTCAGGTATCTCCAACCCTTTAACCAGTAAACAAGAAGCCGAGAACATTGATCTATCCGACATTCCACCTGAGTATCATGATCTGTCTCCAGTGTTCAGTAAGGTGAAGGCTCTCTCTCTTCCTCCCCATCGTTCCTATGACTGTGCCATCGACCTTCTTCCTGGAGCTCCTCTGCCATCTAGTCGTTTGTATCACCTCTCGGGCCCTGAACGTGGATCCATGAAATCCTACATCGAGGAGTCTTTGGATTCAGGTATCATCCGTCCATCTACCTCTCCACTAGGCGCAGGGGTTTTTTTTGTTGCTAAGAAAGACAAGACTCTACGCCCTTGTATTGACTATCGGGGTTTGAACAGTATTACAGTAAAGAACAAATATCCCTTACCACTACTTGACTCCGTCCATGAGCAATTGCAACCACTAGCCACAATCTTCTCCAAATTGGACCTATGTAATGCTTATCACCTCGTCCGTATCAGAGAGGGTGATGAATGGAAGACAGCTTTCAAGACAACCTTGAGACACTTCGAGTATCTTGTCATGCCTTTTGGCCTTACTAATGCCCCTGCAGTATTTCAAGCACTGGTTAATGATGTTTTGAGAGACTATTGGTGATTTTGTGTTTGTTTACTTGGACGATATTCTCATTTATTCCAGGAATAAGAATGAACATGTCACGCATGTCCGGACGGTGCTCCAAAGACTGTATGAGAACCAACTTTTCGTAAAAGGTGAAAAATGTGCTTTTCACACTTCTTCTGTTGCATTTTTGGGTTTTATTTTTGGAGAAGGACACTACAGGGCAGACCCGGAGAAGACTAAGGCAGTGGTGGCGTGGCCGGTCCCTGAGACCAGGAAACAACTGCAACGGTTCTTGGTTTTTGCAAACTTCTACAGACGTTTTATCAAGGACTACAGTCGCATCGTAGCGCCTCTATCACAACTCACATCCACCAACAGAAATTTCAGATGTACCCCGGAAGCCAACTCTGCTTTCTGTAAGCTAAAACAGTTTTTTTCTTCCACTCCCATCCTCTGTCATCCAGACAGCACTCGTCAGTTCATCCTTGAGGTAGACGCTTCAGACACTGGGGTAGGAGCTGTTTTGTCACAGAGATCACCTTTGGACAGCAGAGTGCACCCATGTGCATTTTTCTCTCGCCGTCTGTCCCCAGCTGAACGGAATTATGACGTGGGCAACAGAGAACTACTTGCTGTTAAACTGGCATTAGAGGAATGGCGTCACTGGCTTGAGGGCACTGAGCTGCCTTTTCTTATTTGGACTGACCATAAGAACCTCACTTACCTCAGAGACGCTAAACGTCTAAATCCCGGCAGGCACGTTGGTCACTGTTTTTCAACAGATTCAATTACACATTGACTTTCCGTCCGGGTTCTAAAAATGTTAAACCCGATGCTTTGTCTCGTCAGTTCTCTCCTCCAGATGCTCCAGAAGTTGAAGAGAACATCTTACCCCCGGCTTGCATCATTGGAGCACTCACCTGGCCCATTGCCCAGGAGGTTCGTGATGCCCATCGTTTGGAACCAGACCCTGGCACAGGACCTCCTGGCACGCTCTTCGTTCCCACCGCCATGAGGTCCAAAGTACTTGAATGGGTGCATACGAACAAGCTCTCTTGTCACCCAGGTATTACACGTATGTTATCATTAACCAAGACTCATTTCTGGTGGCCCACTTTATCCCAAGATGTTAAAGACTTTGTTGCAGCTTGTCCCACATGTGCCAGAAACAA